>SJYC01140169.1:0-26041 GCA_006408675.1 Madoqua kirkii | reverse complement strand
AGTCTCTTGTCTTGAGACTTTATTGATTTTCTGTATAAATGAACATCAGCCTCTTTTCTTCTCTCCTCTATTTTCTTATCTACAACATTCTTATCTGTCTCTCTCCCTCTCTAAATCAATCGCCAACACCGTTTCTCCTTCGGGTTTCCCTGGATCCTGCAGGGGCTGGACCCTGGCAAGGCAGCTTGAAGGGCTCAGTGGATAGAAAATGACTGAGAGGAGACTTCAAAGGATTCTTGTTAAACTGACAGCAGAATTCTTGCTGTTAAGGCAGGCGAAGGACATATATCAAAGGTGGGGGATGAGGAAGTTGATCACTTGTCAAAAGTGAGGGCTCAGTGCAGTGCCCTGTCACACCCAACTCTTTGTAACCCTACAGATTGTAGCCTGCCAGGCTCCTTTGTCCATGGGATTTAACAGGCTAGAATGCTGCAGTGGGTTACCATTCTCTTCTCCAGGGGATCGAACCTAAGTCTCTTGAGTCTCCTGCATTGGCAGGCAGATTCTTTACCACTAGCACCATCTGAGGGAATTCTCCCTAAATTAATTCAGAGGATTCTTTGCTAAGACTAGGCAGTGCAGGATGGATATAGGATGGCAGCCAAGGCTAAGATTTAGTCAAGAGAAGGCCTAGGGGAAACTGACTTAAGTTTTGTTTTGTTTTGTTTTGCCATTTGCAAATGGCAACCCACTGTAGTATTCTTGCCTGGAGAATCTCATGGATGGAGGAGCCTGGTGGGCTACAGTCCATGGGGTCGCAAAGAGTCAGACACGGACACGACGGAGCAACTTCACTTATGGATGGACCTAGAAATTACCATACTAAAGACTCACAGACACAGAACAGACTTGTGTTTGCAAAGAGAGAAGAGAGAAAGGGGAAGGTTGCACTGGGAGTTTGGGGTTAAGTAAGTAAGTAAATATGGAGAAGGCAATGGCAACCCACTCCAATACTCTTGCTTGGAAAATCCCATTGATGGAGGAGCCTTGTAGGCTGCAGTCCACGGGGTCGCTAAAAAGTCCGGCACTACTGAGCGACTTCACTTCCACTTTTCACTTTCATGCAATGGAGAAGGAAATGGCAGCCTACTCCAGTGTTCTTGCCTGGAGAATCCCAAGGATGGCGGAGCCTGATGGGCTGCTGTCTATGGGGTCACACAGAGTTGAGAGTTGGACACGACTCAGGCGACTTAGGAGAAGCAAGTAAGTGTTAGTCGCTCAGTTGTGCACGACTCTGCAACCCCATGGACTGCAGCCCACAAGGCTCCTCTGTCCATTAGATTTTCCAGGCAAGGATACTGGAGTGGGTTGCCATTTCCTTCTCCAGAGGATCTTCCCAACCCAGGGATTGAACCAAGGTTTCCTGCACTGCAGGCAGATTCTTTACCGACTGAGTTACAAGGGAAGTCCTGTTTGGGGCTAGCAGATGCAAACTGAAACTGACTCAAATTTGATCAAGGAGAGAGTCTTTGTCAGAAGACAACGAGTCACAAGTGACCAAGACGAGGACTGAAAAGTACTTACTGCATGTGGGGGTCACTGTGGCCTTAACCAGAGTTGCATAGAGTGTAGGGATATTTTTCAAATGGTTATATGTATATACATACTGAAAATACTTAATTTTAAATGTTATTTTTTATATCCATACAAAGAAATATTATGTAGCCATAAAAAGAATAAGAGACTTATTTAGATACTTGGGTTTCCCTGGTGGCTCAAACAGTAAAGAATCTGCCTGCAAAGTGAGAGACCCAGGTTTGATCCTTGGATTGGGAAGATCCCCCAGTAAAGGAAATGGGAACCCACTCCAGTATTCTTGTCTGGAAAATACCATGGACAGAGGAGCCTGGTGAGCTACATTCCATGAGGTTTCAAGGAGTCAGACACAACTGAGCACACACACACTCATTGCAGTTCAGTTGCTCAGTTGTGTCCAAATCTTCACAACCCCATGAATCGAAGCATACCAGGCCTCCCTGTCCATCACCAACTCCCAGGGTTCACCCAGACCCACGTCCATCGAGTCAGTGATGCCATCCAGCCATCTCATCCTCTGTTGTCCCCGTCTCCTCCTGCCCCCAATCCCTCCCAACATCAGAGTCTTTTCCAGTGAGTCAATTCTTCGCATGAGGTGGCCAAAGTACTGGAGTTTCAGCTTTAGCAACATTCCTTCCAAAGAAATCCCAGGGCTCATCTCCTTCAGAATGGATTGGTTGGATCTCCTTGCAGTCCAAGGGACTCTCAAGAGTCTTCTCCAACACCACAGTTCAAAACCATCAATTCTTCAGTGCTCAGCCTTCTTCACAGTCCAGCTCTCACATCCATACATGACCACTGGAAAAACCATGCCTTGACTAGCCAGACCTTAGTTAGCAAAGTAATCTCTCTGCTTTTGAATATGCTATCCAGGTTGGTCATAATTTTTCTTCTAAGGAGTAAGCATCTCTTAATATCATGGCTGCAATCAGCATCTGCCGTGATCTTGGAGCCCCCCAAAATAAAGTCTGACACTGTTTCCACTGTTTCCCCATCTATTTGCCATGAAGTGATGGGACCAGATGCCATGATCTTCATTTTCTGAATGTTGAGCTTTAAGCCAACTTTTAAACTCTCCACTTTCACTTTCATCAAGAGGCTTTTTAGTTCCTTTTCACTTTTTGCTATAAGGGTGGTGTCATCTGTGTATCTGAGGTTATTGATATTTCTCATTTAGATACTCATAAGGGAATGATTACCAAGTTAAATTTTTAGGTGGAAAAAAGATGTAGAGATTAACATACTAAGTGAGGTAAATGAGACAGAGAAAGACAAAATATTACATGCTATCACTTACATGTAGATCTTGAAAAATGATACAAATAAACTTATTTACAAAACAGAAATAGACTCACAGACATAGAAAACAAATTTATGGTTACCAAAGGGAAAAGTGGGGGAGAGGGAGGGATAAATTAGAGGTTTGGGATTAACATACACACACTATTATATATAAAATACATAAACAAGGACCTACTGTGTGTACTGGGAACTATATTCAATAACTTGTGATACCCTGAGACAGAAAAGAATCTGAAATATTCTTATGTAATTGAATCACTTGGCTGTACTGAAAATAATACAACATTGTAAATCAAGTATACTTCAATAAAAATTGTTTGTTTTGAAAAAAATGTATAATATTAATAATTTAGCATTTCCATAAAAAAAGATTAAAATACACATACAGGGACTTCCCTGGTGGTCCAGTGGCTAAGACTCCAAGCTTTCAATGCAAGGGGACCAGGTTTGATTCCTAGTCAGGGAACTAGATCCTAAATACCACAACTAAGACCCAACACAGCCAAACAAGTATTTTTTTTTAAATACACATACATACGTGTGGGAATGTGCATTTACTGGTGTATACATAAGATGCTTCTTGAAAGATACACAAGAAACTGGTAGTATCTAAGGAAACGAACTTGATGAAGCAAGGGTTAAAGGGAGATTTTTCAGTAGATAGCTTTTTCTACCTTTCAAGTTTTTGTATTATGTGTATTTAAAATTAATGTGTAAATAAATAATCTTCTTGAGATCATACTATAATTATAGTACAATTTGCATTTTATTGGACATCTGTTCAGATGACAGTATAAGGAGATCTGTCTCCTTTTAATTTATTAATTTATTTTTGGCCATGTTACATGGCATGTGGGATGTGAATTCCCTGACCACGGATGGAACCTGTGCCCCCTGCAGTGAAAGTGCAGAGCGTTAGCCACTGGACCACCAGGGAAGTCCCTGTCTTTGTTTTTAAATTATATGCATCCCACTTTTTGTCCAATGTTTTCAAGTTTTTATTAATGTGAATTAGATTTCAAGATACGTTCTTGTACATTCACATGTGTAAACTCATGATTTTTTTTCTCCCTTTTTGGCTGTATTGCTTAGCATGTGGGATCGATCTTAGTTCTCTGACCAGGGACTGAACCCACATCTCCTGCACTGGAAGCACAGAGTCTTAACCACTGGACCACCAGGTAAGTCTGTGTATACTCAAGATTCTGTAGTATAAATGCTTACAAATGGAACAAGGTATTTCACACTGCCTTTCAGAAAGGCTATTCCAGGCCATACACCTCTCCCTTCGACACCAGTGTGTTCCTAGTACTGTACCTATTCTATAGCCCTGTGCATTGTCCACAAATTTTGCAGGGTACCTTTGTGGCAAAGACAGTACTGAGTGCTCACTTGCTTTGCCTCCAGGACAGATAAGTAGGCTACATTTCCCTGCATCCCTTGCCATGAAGTGAGGCTCAGTCCTGGTTAGTGGCAGTAAAGATATACACCAGCACCTGCACAACTGACTTCTAAAAACCCTCCCCATGATCAAGTTTCTCTCTCTTCCTTCATCTGCTTGACGTGTGCAGAAGTTCAAGTGAGGAGGTCTCCAAGCCCTAGAACATTAGGTTGAGCAGAGAAATAAACTTTTACCAGGGGACTTCCCTGGTGGTCTAGCGGTTAAGCCTCCACATCTGCAATCAGGAGTCCCAGGTGGGATCCTTGGTCAGGGATCTAGATCCCACATGCCACAACTAAAAGTTCATATATCACAACAAAGAATGCTGCAACTAAGACCCGGTGTAGCCAAATAAATAAATAAATAAAAATGATTACTTAAAAAGGGATTATTAAAAAAGAACTTGACCATCTCTCATTGTTGTCCCCTCCCCTCTCTCTTCCCTGGGAGTTGATCCCATGCCCTGGACCTAGAATCAAGTCTTTGCTCAAATGTGAACTTCTCGAAGGGTATTCTCCACCACCTGACCTAGCACAGCCTCCTGCCCCCTGCTCTATATATCTGAGCAACTTTGAGGGACATGGCTGTCTTCCAAGGTAAGCTGATAATTGTACTTCCAATGACCCTTCTTCCCTAGATGATGGTGCAATCTTGAAAACCTGGCTGGAGCCATTTAGGGCAGAGGTGAGGGAGAACAGTGGTCAAACACTGGGCCCCGAGACCTCAGCTCACCACTCTACCACCACTCTGGGGCCCTGTACCTAGCCGGGACAACAGTGGCCATATTTCTCAGGCTAAAGTCCTTAGAGTAGTCTCTGAAGCCCTATACCATCTGGGCATACTATTCCTGAACAAAGGAGGTGATCAAAGCATGGTGATCACCTCCTTCATTCATTCTAAAATATTTATTGGGGGACTTCCCTGATCTCCCAGTGGTTAGGGCTCCAAGCTTTCATAGAAGAGGTCACCAGTTCCATATTGGTTAGGGCATGCGGGAGTCCACAGGCCTTGCAGTGTGGTCAACATTAACATTAAATTAATTCGAAAAAATAAAATATTGGGGCTTTTCTGGCAGTCCAGTGCTTAAAAATCCACCTGCAATGCAGGGGACACAGTTTTGATTCCTGGTCTGAGAAGATCCCACATGCTGCAGGGCAACTAAGTCCACGCACTGCAACTACTGAGCCTATGTGCTGCAGTTAACTGTACCTCAGTGCCTAAAGACTGTGCTCCACAGCAAAAGAAGTCACTGCGATGAGAAGCCGGAGCACCGCAACTAGAGAGTAGCCCCTGCTCTCAGCAACTAGAGAAAGCCTCTTGCAGCAACAAAGATCCAGCACAGCTAAAAACAACTAAATCTTCAAAAACAAAATATCTACTGAGTACCTACCAGACATTATTCTCAAGCCTTTCGATATGCCAGTGAACAGATAAGACAAAGATTCCTTCCTATTCAAGTGGGAGAGACAGAGAATAAGCAATAACACTAATAAGTAAGGTAGGTGAAGAGGTAATGGGGCTTTTCCATTGGCTCAGCAATAAAGAATCCGTCTGCTACGCAGGAGACATAAGAGTTCAATCCCTGGGTTGGGAAGATCGCTTGGAGGAGAAAATGGCAAACCATTCCAGCATTCTTGCCTGGGAAATCCCATGGACAGAGGAGCCTGGAGTGCTATGGTCCAAAGAATTGGACACGACTGAAGCAACTGAACACACACACACATGCACAAACACGTGAAGAGGTGATAAAGGGAAAAGAGCTGGTTATCTGAAGCACAAGGAAAGAGGTAGGTGTCCATGGGTGGACAGGTGGTAGGAGTAGGGTGGTAAGAAGGTGACATTTGAGAAGAGACCTAGAGGTGACAGTCATGTGTTTCTCTGTGAGAAGGTTCCTAGCAAAACAATGAAGTAAAGGCCCTGAGGCAGGGCCACACCTAGAGTGGTCCAAGAGCAGGAAAGAGACCTTGCAGCTGGGAACTTGGCAGGAAATGAGGTCAGGAGTGAGTAAGAAGGGCGCCCAGATGGCCCAGGGCTTTGGAGGCTACTCTGTAGCCTTCAAAAATCCCTCTACATGGGATTTTGGCTTTTGCTCTGAGATGATGTACATTTGCAGTTTTAGATGGAGAGGTGACAGATATTCTGACTTACATGATTAAACGATCCCCTTTGGGGACTTCTCTGGCAGTCAAGTGGTTAATGCAGGGCCCTCCCAATGCAGGGGCCACAGGTTGGTCCTTGGTTGGGGGAATAAGGCCCTATCTGATGCACACAGCACAGCCAAAAAATATAAAAAATAAAAGGATCCCTCTGGCCATTGTATTAAGAACACACTCAGGGCAGGAGGAAGAAGAAACTAGGGTAGAAGGGACACGGAAATCCAGCTTTGAGGGATGGTGGCTCTGCTGGATTTGGGAACAGGAGATGCTGAGAGGTAGTGGGATTGTGGATATATTTTGAGGAAGGAGTCAACAAGATTTCCAAACACATTGGATACCGGGTGTGAGAGAAAAGCAGGATCAAGGAGGCTCCCAAGGCTTTTGACCTGAGCAGCTGGAAGAATGGATCTGCCTGATTTAGGAAAAGAGGAGTAGAGCAGTTTTAGGAGCAGAATCAAAGGTTCAGCTCTGAACACTGTAATACTGAGATGTTTCAAGACATAAAATGGAATTGTGGGTAGGCAATGGATATGCAAGTCTGGAGTTTCAGAGAGATGCCTGAGTAGAGATTAAATTTCAAAAGTTGACCACCTGCCACTGTTTGATCTGGCTATATTCCTTGGGGGAGTCTTAGCTGATTAGGGACTGAACTCATGCCCCCTGAAGTGGAAGCACGGAAACCTAACCACGGGACCACGACTAAATTCCCCAGTGGTTGCTGTTGCTGTTTCTTCCCCAATCGATAATTTGTGACAGAGTAATGAACCCTCCTTTGCTGCCTTACTCTAATGCAGCTTAAACGTGTAACTTCAGTACACTGCAGTTGTATGTGAACAGTCTGTCTTTGCAGATTAACTGTTGTGCTTTGCAATGGGACAATTTTTAACATTTTAATATTTTTAACATTGTGAATATAGTGACTTTGTTTCCTAAGAGTCAGGGTAATGAAAATGAGAATGATTATAATACCAATGCCATGGACTTCCCTGGTGGTCCAGTGTTTAAGACTCCTCTCTTCCATTGCAGGGAGCATGGGCTCAATCCCTGATCCAGGAACTAAGATCCTATGTGCTGCACAGTATAGCCAAAAAAAAAAAAAATTAAAAAAAAAACCCAACAATGCCAGCATGATCCAGATAGCACATAAAATACAGACAAAATGTTTATGTGGGCTTCTGAGGTGGCTCAGTGGTAAAGAATCCACCTACCAATGCAGGAGACACAGGTTTGGTCCCTGGTTCGGGAAGATTCTCTGGAGAAGGAAATGGCAACCCATTCCAGTATTCTTGTCTGGGAAATCCCATGGACATAGGAGCCTGCGGGCATACAGTCCATGGGGTCACAAAGAGTCAGATTTGACTAAGCATGATGCAAAATGGAAGGACACATATAACTGAGTTAGGAAAGTAAGTAATGAAAATAGATCAGACTGTACACTGTACAGAAAAGAATCTAGGATTGCACATGGTAGAAAAGAGTATCTGAAAGCACATGTGGAAACTGAAACTCACAAGTTCAGGATAAGATAGGCAAGTTCTTCTAAATCTAGCAAAAGTGCATTTGTTTTTCTCCCCAAAAGATATCAAAGCTCAGCTGAAAACAGCAGCCACTGAATTGACACAAACAAGCACAATTAGTGCATTGTTCCCTTGGCTGTTCTATGAAACTGAGCAGAATTAGATTTCCTCATTCAGATACTGCAACTAAAATATCTTGTGGGCAGACAAAAGGGGAAATGCTAGAGCGTAACAGATGTGCTAGATCCTTACAGTGCAAACCTGATTCCAGCAGCTCTCCCCAATGATCCCACGTAGCACTCAGACTCGGTCAAGGCAGGGTAGCCACAGCAAATGTTCCCCTAGTGATCAGATTCTTTGATTTGAAAACTGGAGTTTCAAATAATCTCTTTAATTTCTACCAAGGTTGCCTTGAAATTGCAGAAGACAAAAGACTGCTGATCTCTTACTCAAATACAAACTGGTGGTGGTGGTTTGGTTGCTAAGTCATATCCAGCTTTTGTGACCTCAAGGACTATAGCTCACTAGGCTCCTCTGCCCACGGGATTCTTCAGGCAAGAATACTGGAGTGGGTTGCCATTTCCTTATTCAGGGGATCTTCCCAACCCAAGGATCAAATCCAGTTTCCTGCACTGCAGGTGGATTCTTTACCAACTGAGCTACCAAGACTTTGTTTATTAATCTGCATATTTGGCAGAAAATGCAGTTGTAAATTTTGGCAAATCCCATTCAGTGTATAAACTCCTTACCAAAGAAAATGAAAAGATGTTAACTTGCTAAGTATCCTGGACTTATTTTGCTAAAAAGAGATGTGATTACTTCCCTGTGATATCGAGGCTTTCATAATGCACATTTTTGTCATTTTGCCACTTCCTCAAAATGTTAAGAATTAAATGAGATTTTTTTCTTTCTTTTTTTTTTTTTTTTACTTTTCTATTACATAAAATTCACTTTTGCCTTGAAACTCTGCTTTCAACAGGCCCACATCATACTGATTCCTTGTGTCAGGCCAATGTGATGACATCAAGCTAAACATTCTCTCAACAAAAGCTTTGAAAATGGAATCTTAAAGATTCTTCTTTACCAATAAATGAAAGAAAACAAGACACTCTAAAGACTGCAGGCATTTTACAGAATTATTACTGGAAAAGGAAACAGAAAAAGCAAAACTATTAAATACTGTATCATCAGACAGGAAGAAATATGTCATTATTTTGTATAGGTTATACATCTACTTTAAAAACCCATTCACTTTTGGCTGTGCTGGGTCTTCATTGCTGCACACGGGGGCTACTTTCATGGCTGTGCCATGGCTGCTCTCATTGCGGGGCACAGGGGCTGCAGTAGCTGTGGTGCGTGGGCTTAGCTGCCCTGCAGCATGTGGGGTTTTCCTGAACCAGGGGTCAAACTCATGTCCCCTGCCTTCACATAAAGATTCTTATCCACTGTGCCATGAGGCAGGTCCTATATCTACTTCAATTAGTACTATTTTATTTGTCGTCGTCTTTTTTAAAGTCTCGCATTTCTATATGCTGAGAACATACATGCTTCCTTGGACCAGGTTTCCTGCCAGGTACAGACTCTTTGGAGTTGCTCTTTTTCTTCCTTTTTCCCATCTGCATTCCCTCTTTTCCTTGCCAGCACCTCACACTGCTGCATCGCAGTTACCGCTTTATCCTCAATGTTGTCTTACTGGAAAGTCAGAGATTTTGCCTTGGAGCTATCTACCCACGCTTGGCAGCCAGCACAGCCCAGAGACGGTGTCCAGGCCTTGGCCCTTGGGAGACTCAGGAGGGTGGGTTCCCCTTATTGCACAAACTTGTCTATGTTCTTGACACTTTTTTACTGCTTAATGCTTTTTAGGGTGACACCCTTTCCTTCTGACTGGTTGAAATGACACACCTTGCATCCCATAATTTCTGGCCCATCAGAGGAGGAGGAAAGGATGTTAAGTTATTTGAATCTGACCTTATTTGTATGTCACCACCTCACTGGTAAATATTCAGTGTTAAAAAGAAATACTATTGTGGGCTTCCCTGGTGGCTCAGTGATAAAGAACCTGCCTGTCAATGCAGGATACACGGGTGCAATCCCTGATCTGGGAAGATCCCACGTTGTGGCGCAATTAAGCCCGTGTGCCACAACTATCGAGCCTGTGCTCTAGAGCCTGAGAGCCTCAACCATTGAATCCACATGCTGCAACTACCGGAGTCCAAGTGCTCTACAGCCCATACTCCAAAACAAAAGAAGCCTGTTCACCACAACTAGAGAGTATCCCCCTACTCACTGCAACTAGAGAATGCCCACACAGCAACAAAGACCCAGCACAGGCAAAAGTAAATAAAGTTTAAAAATACATATTGTGACACTCGTAGGCTCCCAGAATCTGCAAATTCTGTTTTATCAGGGGCTTCAGAATAGGGTCGAAAACTTTCAGAACCTTATTTCCAAGCAAGTTAGTGTCATAAAACGTAGTCCATCAAAAATTAGGAATTCCACCAAAGCAGTGGTTCTTGATTGCGCATTGAAATCAATTTTGAAACTGGTATTTAGGGACTTTCCTGGCAGTCCAGTGGTTAAGACTCCAGGCTATCAATGCTTGGGGTACGGTTTTGATCCCTGGTTGGGGAACTAAGATCCCACATGCCTTGAAGCCAAGAAAAGAAAAAGAAAAATCAATGTCTGGGTCTTTCCCCAGGAGATTGATTAAACTGGTCTAGGATGTGGCAACAGAACTTTTTTGAAAAGCAGCACATTTTATGATAAAAGCTAGCTTGCCTTCTTTCAAGATTGGCCATTTCTTGAGATCTGGCTTCTATTTGCACACATTCTACCTGAAAGTTTTTGATGGTATAAATGAGGTATTTATCCTTTGAAGATAAATGCTGACTGAACTATTTATTATCATTCACACAGTGAATGATTATGAACTGGGTATGTTAAGTGACAAGCACAAAATGCTCAGTTTAACCATCAAAGATGAAAATAATGATCCTTGAAGATGCTGCTCCTTGAAGATGCTGCTTCCTGGTTCACATACTCCTGCCTCGTCACCTTCACACCTGACTGGAATTCTGCCTCCTCAGAATTCTGAGTGTTGTCAGCTCACTCCACCACTTCAGCATCCACACAAGTTCCCTCAACATTGCTGCCTGCCCTTCCCCACACTCTTCCCAGTTCTTACCCACTTCAGGCCCACCATTCCTCATTGGCCTCTTGGGTTGACTATAGCTGTTCCTTGTGAACTGAGTCAAGCGTTTTGAAGGCATTCTCATTATCTAATACTCCCAACAGTGGCTGTAGTGTGATGTGGTGATGGCGTCAGGAATGACAGGCAGCACAGGTGGTCAGGATAACGGTAGCTGCTGATGAGGCGGCCATGACAGACAGGAGCAACAGCAGCTGTGGCCACAGAAGTGAATGGTCACAGGGTGGAGACCACAGAAGAGAACTCAGCGGGTGAAGCAGCCAAGACAGCAGCTCTTTGCTGAGAACTTTCTACAGAGCTCACCCAAACCAAGTGTGTGGCAAGCAGGAAGTGGCAGGAAATTGAAAACCCAACCCTTGGGACTTCGTTGGTGGCCCAGTGGTTAAGACTCCACACTTCAGTGCAGGGGCCATGGGTTCCATCCCTGATTGGGGCACTAAGATTCCACAGGTCAATCTAAGATAAAAATAAAAACAAAGCCCATCCCCTTAAGCAGCCCTCAAATAAATGGTGGGGGTCGGTGTACAGACACACTCACCACTCGAGTGGGAAACGTATTTCCACCACCTCCCAGATTTCCAAGAGGATGAAGCTGCTGTCCACGGTGGTAACTTGTTTGCTAATGCACCTCTCATGAGCTGCTTTCCCGTCCCTTTTTCATTTCCTATATTCCTTTCAGTGCTTTCTGGGATCATCTTCCAAATCCTTATCCCAAAGTTTGTTTCTGGGGGAATCCAAGCTAAGATAATGCATCATGAACCCAGGATTATGATTCAAGCACATATGGCACATAACAAAAACAGACCATATGCCAAGCCATAAAGTCTCAACATCTTTCCAAAAGACTGAAATCATATAAAATGTGTTCCCAGCTCTACTGCAATTAGACAAAGTAACTAGAAAAATCTCTGTAAGTTTAGAAATTTAAAAACATAATTTTAAACATCTAAGTGATCTGATATCAGTGAAAAAAGCAAAATAGCTATGCTTTTGAGGAAATTTAAGTGTGTATATTAGATAATGGAAAGGGCTGAAAATCAGTGAGCTAAACATTTAAAAAGTAGAAAACAAAATTAAATTCAAGAAAAGAAGGATTAATAATAAAGAAGAGATTTAAATTAAAAACAAATATAGAAAGTGGACACCAACAAACCCAAGAGTAGATTCTGTGAAAAGATTAACAGATAAATTCCTGTCAGGACTGACAAAGAAAAAAAGGAAGAGGGCACAAGTAACCAACATCAGAAATGAGAAAGGGGATGTCCCTGGTAGTCCAGGGGTTAAGACTTTGCCTTTCAATGCAGGGGATGTGGGTTCAACCCACACTTAGTGAGTTCCAGCTGCATCTTGGCTAAACAGAAACAATATTGTAACAAATAAAGATTTTAAAAATGGTCCACATCAAAAAAAAAAAAAAAAAAAAAATCTTACCCAGAGCCCAGCCAGGCAGTGCAGCCAAAAAAAAAAAAAAAGGAAATGAAAAAGAGGCCTTTTGTTACAGATTTGATTAGACTTTAAAATAGTGAAGATATTAAAAACAAATTAGTAACAATTTAAAAATTCAGATGTGAAAAATTCCTAGAAAATATATTTTACCCAAACAGATATAGGAATAGAAAGAAACTGAAATTTCTGTGGGCAAATATGGGAAAAATTCTTTGCAGGCAAATGCCATCAAGAGGCAGTCTTCCTTCTCCCTGCGCCTTTAACTTGGGTTGGCCTCATGACTTATTTGACTAATAGAATGTGGTAAAGGCGGGAACTTTTTTGTTTTTTTTGCTCTCTTGGATCCCTGAGTAAAGTGTTAGTTGTTTAGTCCAACTCTTTCCAACCCAATGACTGCAGCCCACCAGACTCCACCATCCATGGCATTTTCCAGGAAAGAATACTGGAGTGGGTTGCCATCTCTTTCTCCAGGAACCTTGAGACCCACCTATTAGGAAGCTGGTCCAGCCTGTTAAAAGAGAGGCCCCTTAGATATATTCTAAAATAGTCTCCACCTCCACGTTGCTTGTTCTTACCACTTTAGTCACTTGGAGAGAACTCCACAACAGCTTACTCAAGTAGAGAGGGCTAGGCTGAAAATATACACAGAAATCTGAGGGCTCAACCCACAGCTCAGGGAAACTGAAGCTGGGAACAGAAAGCCACCGAGACTCACACCACCCTTTCAGGAACCACAGAAAGGGAGAACAATCCATTCTCCACTACCTGGGTTTTCTTGTCTGGGTCTCAAGGCATCATCAACCTTGGCTGCACAGGACTTCCACCCTGGCTCCTAAGCCAGCTAACAATGCCCTTTGTTTCAGGAACCAAATCCCTTGGAGAGACTTCCAGCTCATTTTTCCAAGTCAAAGTGCAAGCTTTAGGATCCGGTCAGCACTCAAGAGGAGCAACTTATCTGAATAGTGAAGCTGGTGCGGGCTCTGGACTTGCTCTCTCCTGCACACCTGCCCGTCTACCCTCTGCCCTTTAGGACTTGCCTCTGCAGGAAGACAGATCAACCAACTGTGCCAGTGGAGCCTGTGATCCTGAAAACAAACACGGAGAAGCTGCAATAGCCACAGCTGGCAGCTACCCATCCCCTCATCCTGCGTGAAGGCTGCTCACTTCATTCCCTGCTGCCTTCTGCTCAGAGTTCTTCTGCTGGTGGGAGGGCACCTGGCTACAGGGCAGTCAACACCTGTGAAAACATCCCTCAATGTCAGATGGGGAGCTGGTGCACATACCCCCCCACCCCCGATTTCCTTGCCCGTGGGAAGGGGAAACTCAGGGATGTTCTTTGCTCTCTCCCAGAAGTCCCAGGTGGGACAGAGCCTCAGGAATAATTGGCTTGATGATGCACCTTCCTCTCTGTCTACTCCCTACTGGTGTTCCTGGAATCACAGCCCCCAAATACTACCTGCATTCAAATTCTCTCCGTTAGACCGTTTGTTGTTGTTAATAGCTCAGTCGTGTCTTGACTTTTAAGACCCCATGGACTGTAGCCTACCAGGCTCCTCTGTCCATGGGATTTTCCAGGCATGGGTACTGGAGTGGGTTGCCATTTCCTTCTCCAAGGAATCTTCCTGACCCAGGGATTGAACCAGCATCTCCTACATTGGCAGGAGGATTTTTTTTTTTTGGCAGGAGGGTTCTTTACCACTGAGCCACCAAGGAAGCCAGGGTTAGATCCTGGAAGGATGGAAACCATGACAGATGAGAAGCCCAGGGAGGCAAACCCTAAACCACATCCTTCAATGCAGATGTTTTCAATACAAAATCAAGTATTTTCACCTAGACTGCCTCATGTCTGTGTCTATCCCCAGCTGGTTCTGAACTCAGGCGGTAAGGAGGTATGTTATTTATTGCCCCCAAAGCCTCAAGGAAACACTCAGACCTGGTAAATGCTAGAGTTAAAGGGAGAGAGAGCTCTTCTCCATATCCATGCAGCAGGAACAGGAAACAGATGTTGGCAGAGCTAAGGACAGAAGTGGGGTTGTCTTAACCCTGGTGAACAGTTGGCATGGCTTGGCCGGTGCCCCAGGAGCCCTTTGGTACACTAGGTTAAGGTGGGGAAATGGGGCCCCCTCAGGTGCTGAAGGCAGGACTCAAGCCTGGTATACAGTCTTTATACAGTCTTTATTGTGAATCTTGATATCCAGGGAAGCCAGGCCCACATCCAGGGCCCTCAGGACTCCACCTGGCCATTCTTCAGGGGCGGGGATATCCTGTGGCCAATCACTCACGTCCAGTTTTCCTACAATCCAAAGGGTCCTCAGGAGGCAGGAAGTGGGTGTGCCTGAGGAAAAAAACACATCAGCATCTACCAGCACCTCTTGTGTACCTGACTGGCCCTGGGACCATGCTGGGGAGACTGTACAGACACAGCAGAGGCTGCCCTGGCAGAGCTCAGACTGGAGGGAAAGGGTGTCAGGTGATGACCTCAGCTATCTGTCATGCGAACACCTCGGCAGCAGGGAACTGTCACTGGGGTCAGAAATGCAGCGTTATGTTGGGTTTACAGAGGACCTGCTGTGTACATACAGGATTGTGACAGGTTCCAGGGACCCAGCAGTGGATGCAGACACACATCTCTGACTCCAGGGAGGGACAGATAACAAGTGAACAAAAATTCGTTAGCCGATAAATTCCATGAAGAAAACTATGGACTTCCCAGGTGGTCCAGTGGTTAAGAGTCTGCACTTCCAGCTTCCACTACAGGGGGTACAGGTTAGATCCCGAGTCAGGGAACTAAGATTCCAAGTGGCCCTCAGACAAAAAAATAGAAAAAGGAAAGGAAAGAAAAAATAACTACATTAGGGTGAAGAGCAGAGGTGTGTGGTCTGTGTGTATGGTGGTACAAGTAGTACTTTATGCTCTCAGTTAAGCTAATACGAGAGGTCTTTATACTATGTTGTACTAAATGAGGATGTGTTTGCTATTTTGGAGACCAGAGAATACAAGAGGCCTGAATCTCAATGCCCCCATCAAAGAAGAAAAGCTACAATTGGGATGTTAACACAGGAAAGGAGGGGACACTGAGGAGGAGCTGGGTGTGGGGTTAATTACTTTGAGTGCACTGGAGAACCACCTGGCTTTAAAGGAGCAGATGTGATCCAATTTCTGTTTTTAAAAGCTCCTCTGGATATCGCTTATGTGTGGTATCTGAAAAATGGTACAAATCAACTTATTTACAGAACAGAAATAGATTCACAGATGTAGAAAATAAACTTACAGTTATGAAAAGAAAAAGGGAAGGGGGAGATAAATTGAAATAAAACAGATTGTGTGTGTATATATATATATACACATACACAAAAAAAAATCAGTGATAGTCACTCAGTCAGTCCAACCCTTTGCAACCCCAAAGACTGGCTCCTCTGTCCATGGAATTCTCCAGTCAAGGCTATTGGAATGGGTTGCCATTCCTTCCTCCAAGGGATCTTTTCGATCAGGGATTGAACCTCTGTCTGTCTCTCCTGCATTGTAGGCAGATTCTTTACTGTCTGAGCCACTAGGGAAGCCTATATATATATATATATATATATATATGAACTAAACAGATAATCTACTGCATAGCACAAAGAACTCTGCTCAATAGTCCATGATGACCTATATGAGAAAAGAATCTAAAAAAGAGTGGACATATATTTATGTATAACAGATTTACTTTTCTGCATAGCAGAAACACAACACTGTAAATCAATTATACTTCAATAATAATTTAAAAAACAAATAAAAAGCTTGTTTGGCTTCAAAGGGAGAGTAGACTTAAGGAGCGGGGCAGGGGTGACCACAGAAGACAAGGGAGAGGCTTGGTTGCTCACTCAGGGAGGGAGGGAGGAACTGGCCCTGAGATGGGAAGATGAGGTCTTTGGTCAGATGCTCAATAACTTGAAAGAAACATCACCAACATATGATTAATAAACTAATATAAATAGTATGCAGTACTTAATGAATATTTTTTTGGAAAGAATTAAGTCTGTCTCACAGATGACTCAATTGGGATTTGAACTCATCTCTGCCTTATGATCTGGTAGAAGGGCAGCTCCCCAGTCTTTAGCTAAGAACTCCTCTGAAACTGGCAACAGGAAGGAAGCAGTTACAAGGGGTAAAATATAAGCCATAGTGGAAGGAGCTCAGAGATCCTGGGAGCAGGGAGATAGGCCACAAGGGGAAGTTTCTTGAGGGAGGGGACATCTAAGCTGGAAATGGAATGAGTCAGATGGAGTAGGAAAGGGCAGTCCAGGCAGAAAACAGTGAGACAGAAGCTTAGCAGCAGGCGAGTTTAATGGGCACCTGAATAACTGCAGGTTCACTGGGGTGGGAACACAGGGCTTGAGCAGGATATGGGGAGAGGGAGGGCCAGAGGCCACATTCTGCAGGGCCCTGGAGGCTGTGCCAGAGTGGGGGAGGAGGGGTAGACTAGACCTGGTCAACATAAGTGCCATGAAAAGGTTTCTTTTTTTCATTTTATTATTGAAGTATAATTGCTTTACAATGTTGCATTATTTTCTGTTATGCAACAAAGTGAATCAGCTATATATATACCTATATGCCCTCCTTCTTGAGCCTCCTTCCCACTCCCCCATGAAAAGGTTTCTAAATAAAGCAGTACATTATCACATTTCCTCTGGAATCACCCTGGGACCATCATAGAGAATGGATTGAAAGAATAAGACAGAGCATGGAGGCTCAAGAGAAGGCTTCTCTTCTGGGTTTGAGAAGAGATGACACCCCAAGCACTGAGAGAGGGGGGCAAATGAAGGGGGATTGAAAGGGAACTGGTGAAAGATCTTTCACCTTTAGAATTTGTAGTTCAGTGGAGGAGACAGTAAATATCTAAACCAGCATTTCTCAACTTTTCTTTTTTTTAAATTACTGCCTCCCAGCCCCAAGGAGTCTTTTTGAACATTCCAAGGAAAAAAAAATTGCACCCATCCAAGACATTTTAATACCATAGATATATTGTACATCTGCTTATGTACTATATACATTAAAACCAGTTATCATTTTTTTTTGCCCCATTTCTACAGAGCTGAGAGGCACTGAGGAGGTGTGGGGGGACATGGGTAAGGGAGGAGGCAGATCGGGTCGGCCTGGAAAATAACACAGAGAACCAGCAGAAAGCTGGGATTCTGTTCTCAATGTGGATCGGAGGCTGCTGAAGAACTTTAGACAAAGATGTAATGTGATCAGTTTTCAGTTCCTAAATGTTCTCTCTGGCCACTGCATGGAGACAAAGTATGAGGGGGGCTTCCCTGATGGTTCAGTGGTTGAGAAACTGCCTTGCAATGTGAAGAACACTAGTGTGATCCCTGATCCAGGAAGATCCCACATGCTGTGGAGCAACAAAGCCTGTGGGCCACAACTACTGAGCCTGTGCTCTACAGCCTGGGAGCCACAACTACTGAGCCCACGCGCTGAAGCCCGAACATCTAGAGCCTGTGCTCTGCAACAAGCTCACCACAGCCAAAACCTCAAAAAAAAAATTCTTTAGAAAGGTAAGAGGAGATTCAGAGAGACCAGGGAGAAGGCTGAGGCAGGTCTCCTGGTGGTGGAGGTGGCTGGACTAAAGCAGGGGCTATGGAAGGGGTGAGAGAGGATTGTGTTCCAATGTCCTGGGGTCAGGATGCATGGTGAAGCTCTGTGTGGGGCTGAGGGTGACTCTCTGGTCTTTAGTCTGAGCAACCAGAAAGATGATAGCTCCATCTTACCTCCAAGGTGGAGGGTCTGTGTGTCGGCTGCACCTGCTCTGCACACTGCAGGAATCGGCGCACATGCTCTGCACAGTTGCTCATGGCGGCCTCATTCTGTCGAAGACATTCCTCAAAGGCCTCAAAAGGCTCCGAACAGGCCTGGCGGATCTGACGGATGATTGGGCTGCGGGACGCAGGGCATTTCAAGCCAGGGAGACTTCCACTCAGCTGCCCACCCCCACTGTCCCGACTTGCCCACACTCACTGGGCGGATGTGCACTGGGCAATGCTCATCTTAAGGTGGTGACAGTCTCGCTGCCATGACTCCGGTTTGGCTGCAACGCACTGGCCATACTGCTCCAGCTCCCGGCCACAGTAGCGAGCAGTGATCTCCAGGGCCGCCTGCCTGTGGGACATGATATACTAGGAAAACTCCAGGCAGAAGCCAAGAAAGGGAGCACTCAGGGGCAGGCTCTTGGCCCATTTTGTTCACAGCTGTACCCCCAGTGAATATAGCAGTGTTCAGTATATAGTGAGTGTTCAAAATTCATTTGTTGAATAAATGAAAGTGTATATGTGTACCATCCCATTTTAGATCCTGTAGAAGACAAGCTATTAGTGGCTCTTATTTTTTAAAAGCATCTGCTTATACCAATGCATCCAATGAAAAGATTAAGACACAACAGAACAACTGAAAAAACTGCCTATACTTTTACTGTTCAAGTATTCATATTTGTACATTGCGTTTAGCTATTAACATTAGGAAAGAAAAACCATGATCATTTCTAAACCTAAACTAAAATTTAAAATTCTGTTCTTAAAGACTTTCTGAAATGACACTACATGTTCTTACTGTCATATCAAAAAGATGGTTCTGCTTGTTTGTGACCTTTCTTAAGTTAATAAACAATAAATAAGAAATGCTCTTTTAAAAAGGGAGTAGTTCTGATCAGAGTCAGGAGCGGGGCTGGGGTCTTGAGTAAATCTGAAAGTTCAAAGAATCCTGGAAAAGGGCCAGGGAGTAGAGAATTAAGCACGAGCCTTGGGGATTGTGGAGCAGGCTGGAAGCTTCTGGGGAGATAGTGAAGGCCCTGGGGAAAAAAAAGTCTGATTATCTAAGGCAGGTTTTAAGGGTCCTGGAAGAAGGGTCTTGGGAGTCCGAGCATCCCCCAGTTTATGCCTGGGAATCATGCAGAGAAGTCTTAGGGCCTTAGGACTAACATCTAGAATTCTCCAAGAGAACCTGGGTGCCCTAAATGAGTTTGAAGGCCCTAAAAGTGAGGTTTAGAGGGCCAAGTGGGTGACCTCTTGGGTCCTGGGGAAGGGTCTCTTGACCAGAGGGTTTTAGAGATGAGGCCTTAAGACACCAGTACTGAAAGTGAGACCTGAAGCCCTGGGGCAGATTTGGGGGTCCTGGGGGAGGTCTCAGGGTCCTAGGGGCACGACCCCTGGGTGAGGCTGGGGCTCTGTGGTAAATCTGGAGGGTTTTCTACAATTGAGCTTTTCTCACTGTCATGAATACGGTCTGGAAATCCAGAGTGAGATCAGAGGTGTCTAGGAACAAGTCTGTGGGCCTTATAGGGGAAGTCTGAAGTACTGGACAGATCTGAAAGGTTCAACAGGTACCGTCAGATGATCCAGGGGGAGGAATATGGAGCTCTAATGACAGGTATATTAAAAGTCCTAGACCTCCTGAGACAAGTCGGGAGTGGTAGGGTTACAGGGTGAGTGACCAGACCTGGGGTTTTCAGGGGCAAAGTTTGGGGTGTCAAGAGACTGGACCCGAAAGGAGTGGAATTTAAACGCTCAGAGGGCTCTCTGAACACGCAGAGAACTGGGGCCTGTGAAGGACAGAGCTGAATCTTGTGGCTCGAATCTTCAGGGAACAGAGAAGTCAGTCCTTTCCAGGGTCCCGGCCTACGCTCAGAACACTAGGGAAGAGGAGTATGGGGGTAGGAACGGGGTAGACGACCCAGCTACTCACATCTTGAGGCCGATGCTGGAGGAAGATCAATGACGGAGAAAAGTCCCGCCTTTTCCGATATCAAGTTGTCATGGCGGGGCCAGGCCCAGCCTTCTTGACTCCTATTTTCGGTCGGTCGCAAAGCAGACAGGAAATCCCCTTCCCATCAGGGCCAAACAGTCATGGCTGCGCCCTGCGTAGCGGCCTCCGGCCGGCTGGGGTACTTGACGCCCTTCTGTTTCCGGCTTGCTCTGGCTGCGTGGGAAATTCCCCGGAAGTACTGGGAAGTATCGCGGTACCTCCGCCATACTGGGAGTGCGGTGCAGATTTGCGGGGCGGGGGCACTTCGCCGGCCTCGATCGCTCTCTAAGCCTCCCGATTGGAGCTGGTGGCGAGTGGCTTCCGCTGCTGCGACCCCTCAACATGCTGCTGTTCGCTGCTTGGTTGGGCTCTGTGGCTGCCTGCTGCTGAGCGCTCGGACGCGGAACCTGACCCCTGAGTCCTGCTGCACCTTCTGCCTGCGCATGCGCTCGTCCGCTACTCCGGAGGCTGGTCCTGCGGGTGGCTGAGTGGGCGGGAAGGGGGAAGTCACCCCGAGAGCTGTACCAGGAGACCTAGAAGTCTCCTTTGCTAAAGCTGGGTTACCCAGGCCGTGACCGCTACCCCGGGCATACACTCTGAATCTGAGGACGGACGTTGAGTTTTCATCTCGGGTCCCTGCCGCCATGGGGGAGTTAGTTACTTCTGTGTAATTCTTCATGTTATGATTATTTCCGCCTCCTCGGTGTTTCTTCAGGTGTGGAGGCTATGTGTGAGTAATCCCTTGGGTAGACAATTGAGCATCAGTCCTGATGTCTCGTATACAGAGGTGTTCCCAGCCAAAATGAATGTAAAACGTAGTTAATCATAATGTCTCAAAGAAATAATAGCCGTTTGTGAGCAAGTGACAACTGCTTGGGCTTCCCTGGTGGGTCAGCGGTAAAGAATTCACTTGCAGTGTAGGAGACACAGGTTTGATCTCTGGGTCAGGAAGATCCCCAGGAGGAGGGCACAACAACCTATTCCAGTATTCTTGCCTGGAGAATCTCATGGACAGAGGAGCCTGGCCGGCCACACCCCACGGGACGCAAAGAGTCGGACACACTGAACAACTAAGTGATGCACACGTTTAGTGTGCCTGACAATTGCTTGGAGTCTCAGAATGTTGCCCAACTGAAACAGCACAGTTCAGATGGGACTGGAACCTATGGACTGGGATTTTAACGTAGTCTTTTAACAGATTGCTCACCTGGTCTCAGGATTTAATGAAGCTCAAGTTCTCTATGTCTCTTCACAGAAACAATTCATTGAAAGACAAAGTGTTAAGTAGAGTTATTTCCAGAGATGCACACTCTATAAGCAGAATGCGATCCCTCAAAAGGGGAGAGCAGCCCTGAAATATGGAGTGGTTGATTTTGGGGGGCTGGGTAATTTCTTAGGCTAAGGAATAGGAGGATATTCCAACTATTTGGGGGAAAGGGGTGGGAATTTCTTGGAATTAGGCCACCACCCACTTTTTGCCCTCCTGTAGTCTGCCTTAGAACTGTCATGGGGCTTCCCAGTTGGCGCTAGTAGTAAAGAATCTGCCTGCAGTACAGGAAATGCAGGTTCCATCCCTGGGTCGGGAAGATACCCTGGAGGAGGGCATGGCAGCCCACTGCAGTACTCTTGCCTGGAGAATCCCATGAACAGAGGAGCCTGGTGGGCTACAGTCCATGGGGATCACAGAGAGAGAGACACACACACACACACACACACACACACACACACACACACACACACACGACTGAAGCGACTGAGCACAGAACTCATGGTGCCAGTGGGGTGTCATTTGCATGTGCTAATATATTTACAATGAGTGTATCATGGGGCTCAAAGTCTATTGGACGTTGAATTCCTCCCTCTTGGGCCTAATTGGTTCTAACTAGTTTTTGTCATACTGACAACAGCTATGCTCTTCTTTTAAATTTTGGCCTTGACACACAGCTTGCAGCATCTTAGTTCCCCAACCGACCAGGGACAGAACAACCTGGGCCCATGGCAGTGAAAGCACCCAAGTCCTAACCACTGGACCGCCAGGAAATGCCCAGGGAATGGGTTTTAAAGACAGGGTGAGGGAGGGGGTTGTGGGCTGTGTGATCAGTTCTGGACATGCTTTTAGTTGGTTAGTGGTGAGGTAACCAGGAGTCAGTGTCATCAGCCTTCTGGTTCCAATCAGTCTCGAGTTCCATTTTCCTCAACCTGGTATGGGTTTTGGTATCTGCAAAACAGCTCAAAGAGTATGGCTCAGAATATTAACTATAGCCATGAGGAGGAACTAAAGGTCCTTGGCTTTGTTTAATGGCTAAGCAATTTTGTCTTGTTTGACTTACCCTTTCTGCTTTTTCTCACTTCTATGATTAAATTTACTCTTTGGAACTTGGGGAAGACATAAAAGGCTGAAGTTTTACTACAGACAAGAGGCAGGTAGAGGACGTGGGGAGGGAGGTCTGTTCTGAGAAGGCCCCATAGCATCCTGCTTGGTTGCAAGTGTGTTCGACTAAAGTGGGGACAATGACAGTGACATTTTTCACATGAGACATGGTGCATGTGAGCAGCTTAGCACAAAGCCTGAAAGAGAGGAAGGGAACAGCATCAGCATCTCCTCTCTGGCTTCAGATGTAGACTAAAGTCTCAGATTTCTCCCCTCCTAGGAGAATGAAATCTTAAGCTGTTCCCATGCCTTCTCCCTGAGTCTTATCCCAAAGTCTAGGTAATAGCTTCCTCTCTCCAGAAAGGGTTCAAATGGCTGGACTTGTAAGTAGGTATGATGGTGACCTCAATAGGAGACCCCCACCCCCCACCCTAGCCCCTTTGGGAGTGTGACATTCATGCTCCAAACTTCTAGTTGCCTTTTGGTCTGTGGCTTAAGAATGTAACTGACTTCCTCTCTGGGGATCAAATCTAAGGGAGACCCAAGTGATGATGGGGTTTGGAGTGAAGCAGAGCTGGGTTTGAACTTGAGCTCTTGGAGAATGCTTCTCTTTGGGTTTCAGTTTCCTCGTAACATGTTTCAGGATACCTTTGGAATAGAAACTGAGATGACCTATGCCAAGCACCTGGTATGGAGCACTTGGTATTCTCTTTCTAGCCTCATCAGAGTTTGTTTAGTTGCTCAGTCGCATCTGACTCTGGGACTGCATGGACTGTGGCATGCCAGGCTGCTCTGTCCTTCACTGTCTCCCGGAGTTTGCTCAGATTCATGTTCATTGAGTCAGTGATGCTGTCAAATCGTCTCATCCTCTGTTGCCCCCTTCTTTTGCCTTCCATCCTTGCCAGCATCAAGGACTTTCCCAATGAGTCTGCTCTTCACATCAGGTAACTACAGTATTGGAGCTTTAGTTTCAGAATCAGTCCTCACAGTGAATATTCAGGGTTGATTTCCTTTAGAATTGACTAGTTTGATCTCCTTGCTGTCCGAGGGACTCTCAAGAGTTTTCTTCAGCACCACAGTTCAAAAGCATCAAATATACAGGGTGACAATATATAGCCTTGATGTACTTTTCCTAATTTTGAACCAGTGGTTCTGTGTCCGGTTGTAACTGTTCAGCATGGTTTAGTCACTAAGTCATTTCCAACTATGGTGACCCAATGACTGTAGCCCACCAGGCTCCTTGGTCCATGGAATTTCCCTGGCAAGAATACTGGAATGGGCTGTGATCTCCTTCTCCAGGGGATCTTCCTGACTCAGGGATTGAACCTGGGTCTCCCACATTGCAGGCAAATTCATTTTGGATTGAGCCACCAGAGAAGCATCAGTTCAGTTCAGTCTCTCAGTCGTGTCCGACTCTTTGCAGCCTCATGAATCACAGCACTCCAGGCCTCCCTGTCCATCACCAACTCTCGGAGTTCACTCAGACTTACGTCCATCAAGTCAGTGATGCCATCCAGCCATCTCATCCTCTGTCATCCCCTTCTCCTCCTGCCCCCAATCCCTCCGAGAATCAGAGTCTTTTCCAATGAGTCAACTCTTCTCATTAGTTAGCCAAAGTATTGGAGTTTCAGCTTTAGCATCAGTCCTTCCAATGAACACCCAGGAATGATCTCCTTTAGGATGGACTGGATCTCCTTGCAGTGCAAGGGACTCTGAAGAGTCTTCTCCAACACCACAGTTCAAAAGCATCAATTCTTTGGCACTCATCTTTCTTCACAGTCCAACTCTTACATCCATATATGACTACTGGAAAAACCATAGCCTTGACTAGACGGACCTAATGTCTCTGCTTTTTAATATGCTATCTAGGTTGGCCATAACTTTCCAAGAAGTAAGTGTCTTTTAATTTCATGGCTGCAGTCACCATCTGTAGTGATTTTGGAGCCCAAAAAATAAAGTCTGACACTATTTCTACTGTTTCCCCATCTCACTTTTGTTGGCGATGAAGTGATGGGAACAGCTGCCATGATCTTTGTTTTCTGAATGTTGAGCTTTAAGCCAACTTTTTCACCCTCTTTCACTTTCGTCAAGAGGCTTTTAGTTCCTCTTCACTTTCTGCCATAAGGGTGGTGTCATCTGCATATCTGAGTTTATTGATATTTGCTTCTGAACTTTTGGAATTTCCTAAGGTTCAGAGAAGGCAATGACACCCCACTCCAGTACTCTTTCCTGGAGAATCCCATGGACTGAGGAGCATGGTGGACTGCAGTCCATGGGTTGTAAAGAGCAGGACGAGACTGAGCGACTTCGCTTTCACTTTTCACTTTCATACACTGGAGAAGGAAATGGCAACCCAGTCCAGTGTTCTTGCCTGGAGAATCCCAGGGACGGGGGAACCTGGTGGGCTGCCGTCTATAGGGTTGCAGAGTCGGACACGATGGTAGCAACTTAGCAGCAGTAGCTGGAGCAGCAAGGGATGAGAGGTATCTTATGTTAGTAAGGACCACACCTTAGTTCAGTTAAGTTGCTCAGTCATGTCCAACTCTTTGAGACCCCATGAATCGCAGCATGCCAGGCCTCCCTGTCCATCTCCATCTCCCGGAGTTCACTCAGACTCACTTTCATCGAGTCAGTGATGCCATCCAGCCATCTCATCCTCTGTCATCCCCTTCTCCTGCCCCCAATCTTTCCCAGTATCAGAGTCTTTTCCAGTGAGTCACCTCTTCGCATGAGGTGGCCAAAGTACTGGAGTTTCAGCTTCAGCATCATTCCTTCCAAAGAAATCCCAGGTTGATCTTCAGAATGGACTGGTTGGATCTCCTTGCAGTCCAAGGGACTCTCAGGAGTCTTCCCCAACACCACAGTTCAAAAGCATCAATTCTTCGGCGCTCAGCCTTCTTCACAGTCCAACTCTCACATCCACACATGACCACAGGAAAAACCATAGCCTTGACTAGACGGACCTTAGTCGGCAAAGTAATGTCTCTGCTTGTCTCTGCTTTTGAATATACTATCTAGGTTGGTCATAACTTTTCTTCCAAGGGTTAAGCATCTTTTAATTTTATGGCTGCAGTCACCATCTGATCTTGGA
Organism: Madoqua kirkii; assembly: GCA_006408675.1. Taxonomy (NCBI): domain Eukaryota; kingdom Metazoa; phylum Chordata; class Mammalia; order Artiodactyla; family Bovidae; genus Madoqua; species Madoqua kirkii. The sequence goes on along the minus strand of SJYC01140169.1, from coordinate 194 downwards.
GCCCAAAAAAATAAAGTCTGACACTGTTTCCACTGTTTCCCCATCTATTTCCCATGAAGTGATGCCATGATCTTCATTTTCTGAATGTTGAGCTTTAGGCCAACTTTTTCACTCTCCACTTTCACTTTCATCAAGAAGCTTTTTAGTTCCTCTTCACTTTCTGCCATAAGGGTGGTGTCATCTGCATAACTGAG
>SJYC01140168.1:0-101605 GCA_006408675.1 Madoqua kirkii | reverse complement strand
CAGAGCTTACAGAAATTCTTCCAACAATGGCACATTCGTCATAACACCGGAATCCCACAGTTCTCTATTCATCTCCGATAAGTTTAAAGGACATACATGCATTCTGTTTTTTAAAAGCATGTGAGTAATGAAATTGGAACTCACTTTCTATTTCATGAAAGAAATGGATGATATTTACATAAAGAGTATTTGACGACAGAACTCTGTTTTTAGAATAATAATTAATAACTCTAAGAGAAATTTTTCTGATACAGTGTGTGAAATGAACATTTGAAGATTATTTAAGCAGTCTTTTCTATCCAGAACACAGGGAAGACTTACTGAGGAGGGGCCCCTGTTTTCCAAAGACTGAAGCATCTGATGTTTACTTTTGGTTTAGTCATGACCAATAGCTATATATTTATAAATAAGTGAGTTAATGAACACATTTTCCACCCTTTTGGTTTGTTACTTTCTAAGTCTGTGCAGGTATTGTTTAATTTTTTAGAATGTCCACAGGAGTTATCCAGGAAATAGAAGGATAGGCTGGTTCTTGGTCCATTTTTCACATCTGTGTTAAAAAATCTATAACTATATTTTAAAAACCCACCAAACCCCTATTGTTGTTGTTGTTGAGTCACTAAGTCATGTGTGACTCTTTGCGACCCCATGAACTGCAGTATGCCAGGCTTCCCTGTCTCCCAGAGTTTGCTCAAACTCATGTCCATTTCCTATCCCACAGGAACAGAGTAAATTCTCTGAGATAAAGGAGAATACAAAGTAAGAAAAACATTAAAATTTTAAGGGTTTTGAAAACTTATGTACCTAGTGGAAGATTATTTCCTCAGTGCACCAATTAACAGCCTCCAGAATATTTCACAGTTTGGGGAACTCTGACCTAGACCCTGGGGCACAGAAACCAGTCAGTTGGAACAGCAAGAAGGAGTTTAGTCCTGAGTGAGTAATGCATCCTAATGAAGACTTGGATGTGGGGATAGGTTATTCTTCATACTTGGTGAGGCTGGCATGGACACTCTGCCCCACATTGTTCCATCTCCTTCAGAAGTCCTTGTGCCAGGCAAGCACAGTCTCGAAAGAGCAGGTACCAGCTGCAGGGAGCTTGGATCTCTAGAGCAAAGAGACCCAAGTGCCCAAGAGTGAGCATCTGATGAGGCAGATGAAGTCCATGGATGTGGACATTTCATTTAACCTGTTAATGTAATGTATCTGTTTATGGAGACTAGCTTCCCTGTGAGCTCAGACTGTAAAGAATCTGCCTACACTGCAGGAGACCAAGCACAGTCTCGAAAGAGCAGGTACCAGCTGCAGGGAGCTTGGATCTCTAGAGCAAAGAGACCCAAGTGCCCAAGAGTGAGCATCTGATGAGGCAGATGAAGTCCATGGATGTGGACATTTCATTTAACCTGTTAATGTAATGTATCTGTTTATGGAGACTAGCTTCCCTGTGAGCTCAGACTGTAAAGAATCTGCCTACACTGCAGGAGACCCAGGTTCAATCCTTGGGTTGGGAAGATCCCCTGGAGGAGAGCATGGCATCCCACCCCAATATTCTTGCCTGGAGAATCCCCATGGACAGAGGAGCCTGGTGGGTTACAGTCCATGGGGTTGCAAAGAACAGTACACAACCGAGCAATGAACACTTATAGAGACTAGATGTAAAAAACAAACAAATAAAAAACTGTGTGGATAGGAAAGAACTTGGGAACTATGACTAAACCAAGCAGCCCCAGAAAAAACAGGAACTACATTACGAATATGAGGAACTAATCAGCCCTAATGGTCACTGGTGGAAGTGGTTTCCAACAGTTCAGCAGCATTGAATTGGGTTGGCCAAAATGTTCTTTCGGGCTTGTCCCATTAGCTCTTACATAAAAACTTTTTGGCCAATCCAACATGTACTCATGACCAAGTAGAAAGAGGGCACACCCATGCATCCTAAGATAATCAAATATCAGAATGTCTGAAAGGGTGATATGAATTCAGTTAGTGAGTTCAGTAGTAGTTGGTTATACAAAAACCATGACAAAATTCATAGCTTTTTTTGTATACAACCTGTAACTTTTTAGAAAACAAAATGGACAATGAAATCATATCACAATAATTATTTATGATTTTTTATTGAAGTATAGTTGATGTTCAATATTCATATAATATAACCTAAGTTACAGGTATGCAATATAGTGAACCACAAATTTTAAAGGTTATACTCCGTTTATAGTTATTATAAGATATTGGCTATCTTTTCTGTACCATATAGACTTGTAGCTTATTTTATTCATAATAGTTTCTGCCTCTTAATCCTACTATTGCCCCTCTCCCTTTCCACCTCCCCACTGGTAACCACTAGTTTGTTCTCTATATCTGACAACAAAAGTTTTTAAACTGTATAATAACCAAATATTAAGAATAACTTTACAAGCAATGTGTCCAGTCCACAGGAAGAAATGAATAAAACTTGTAGAATACTTGGCTAGATAAATAGGTATGTAAAATATTGTATCACATTTTTCTTCTCTTCAATCCAAAAGTAAAATATCCTTATTGGGAGCATTTCTAACACCAAAATTTTAGAAAGTAAATCCTTCCCCTTATTTTCCCTTAAACCCTTTTAACTCTGCAGACATGTCAGAGTTAGCAGTCTACTGTGTATCTTTACCTATTTGTCTTTTTCTCTCTTTTCGATGAAGCAAACAATTGCTATCATTCCATTCCCCCTATTAACTTTTGTCTTTACCATTCTTTCATGATTTTTTTCAGAGGTTATCAGAGATTTCAGCCTGCAGTCTTGATTTGCAATCTAACATGAGCTTCCCCCGATGGGCTCACTGGGTAAAGAATTTGCCTGCAATGCAGGAGTCACAGGAGACATGGGTTCAACCCCTGGGTCAGGACAATTCTCTGGAGGAGGAAATGGCAACCCATTCCAGTATTCTTGCCTGGAGAATTCCATGGACAAAGTAGCCTGGCAGACTGTAGTCCAAAGGGTCCCAAAGAGTTGGACATGACTGGGTGACTAAGCAAGCATGGATTATACTTTACCATTTTCCTAATAATATTAAAACTTTAGATTAACTCAATTATAACTCTATTAACTTTTTAATTTTATTTCTACGCATCTTTCAAAACCTATAAGACATTGCTATTATTATTCTCAATAATCTCAATAATTGGAAAAGGCAATGGCATCCCATTCCAGTACTCTTGCCTAGAAAATCCCATGGACGGAGGAGCCTGGTAGGCTGCAGTCCATGGCGTCCCTGAGTCGGACATGACTGAGTGACTTTACTTTCACTTTTCACTTTCATGCATTGGAGAAGGAGGTGGCAACCCACTCCAGTGTTCTTGCCTGGAGAATCCCAGGGACGGGGGAACCTGGTGGGCTGCAGTCTATGGGGTCGCACAGGGTACCAGCAGCAGCAGCAGCAGCAGCATTCTCAATAATTCATTTTTATTTCTCCTTCCATTGCTTTTCTTCACTTCCTGCATTTCTGTGTTTTAAACTGGGATAATTTTATTTCTGTCTGATAAATATTTGTATTTTTCTTAATACAGGTTTTCTGGTAACAAATTCTGTTTTATTTGTTTAAAAAATTTTTTTTTATTTTGCCTTCATTTTTGAAGGATAGATTTACTGAATATAGAATTAATTCTTTTTTCTTTCATCATTTTCAAGATATCATCTCATTATCTTCTGACTTCCAGTTCTATTGAGAAATTGCTGTCAGCATTATTTTTTTAAAGATAATAAATATACTTTTTTTCTCAGCTGCTAATTTTTAAAAATCAGTTGAAAAGTCTTGGCTATGATCTCTTGAGTTTTTATTTTTTCCTTTTTCATATTCTTTCTTCTGGTTTCTTTAGCAGCCCTTTCATGGCTTTAAACATATTCTTGTTTGCCTTTTTTTTTTTTTTTAAATTTGGCTTTGTTAACTGTTCTTAGTGGGAATGCTGGTTTGTTGTAAGCCATTTTATTATACCCACCAATGTCTCATTATTCAGACTAAGTCATATGGTTACATGCCACACAGTGAAAGATAATTTCAAATGTTCTGAGTGACAACAGGCCTAACTGAAAGTCAGAATTGCATTCCTAGGGAAGGTGAGAAGAATGAATGTTAGGGTATGCAATGCACTCTGTTTCAATGTAGTGGAAGCCAGTTACACTTCTAAGGTGAGATGGGGGGTCATCCTCTCATATAGCAGGGCTCAGAGTTACCAGAACATACCTGTAACTTAGGTGAGCTCATAAAACAACCATGACTTGATCAATCCTAGCTATCAAAATGAGTCAGCTCTCCATCTGGACCCATGCTCACCAGGTAACCCTGAAGTAGTCACTTGGCTTTCCTTGGAGACTTGGAGAAATGTGCTGATCGGCAGGTATGTATCTGTCAATCAGTTTGGCAGTTACATTTCTCAAGGTAAATAATCAAAAGCAATGTCACAACCTGCATGGTGAACCAGACTTCTTGAGCTCACTTTGCCCTGGATAAAATGACAAAATATTGTGTCCTAACCTACCGGAATTTAATTGTTTCTATGGCATTCTTACTAAACTACTGTCAACCCTTAAATATTAAGCATCTCTTTCTAAATTTAACAGCAGGTCCTGTCTGTGGAATTGAAAAATGAAATCTCTGTTTAGAAAGGTTTTACAAATGATATATAAGCTTCTAGTAAAGAGACGAGGCCTCTTATAAGAGTAATGAACACTGGAAAGATCATGTCTGAAATTATTTTCTCATTATGTCAGACATGCAGTTGGAAAATACGGTCCTGAAACTGGTGAAAAGAAAACTCACAGAGGATTCTAAAAGATTTATCTCTCTCTCAGATTGATTGGCCTGAAATTTGGGGGTTGTAAAAAATGTTTGTTCTTTTTCAAGGTAGAGCAGAATATAGATTTTGGCTAATGTGAGAAAACCTCTCTATTAAATTAATCACTGCAAACACTGGGCCCTCACACACAGAAGAGATCTAAATTCTTGAGGGTAAGAGCTCTCTTGGCACCCATTTCAATTTTATGGGAATAATCACATGACTAGGAGAAAAAATAGTAACTAGAGGGGTCCTTGGGATTCTCCTACAAAGTTTGGAAGAGGCACTTAATTTTTCCAACTCTCATTTCTTCCTTTTACAATCTGTTATAGAAAATAAAATATGACCTCTGAGGATATGTTGCTTATACTAATGAAATAATAACCTCAGTGATGCTGAGTTTATTGGATGGGCTCTGAGCCAATTTCCCTAAGCCCTGTTCTTGCCTAATTACTAGCTCTGTTAAAATTCAGCACTTTTTTTTTTTTTTTGCAGTATGCGAGTATTTAGTTCTCTTTTCTTCCACCCACCCTCACTTTTTAAATTATCTCTTTTCACTAGCCTATTTAGTTCTTAAGCTTGTAGAATCAGATGTATGCTACAGAACCTATCTCTAGTAAAATGCATAGATCCAGAGATTTTTTTTTTTGCATCTTCAAGAAATTCATAGACTCCTTGAAGCCCATCCCCAAATTAATTTTATATCTTTTATATTCCAGGATATGGAATACATTTAATTTATTTCTAGTATATATTTTCAGATTTTGTATATTTTGTAAATGGTTAGGCTCTTTTGTATCCCTACTGTTAAACATCTTACTTTTCAACATCAGTTCATAAGATCATGCTGGATAAAAAACCGAAAGAACTATATACAACAATGGAGCCAATATGATGGGCGGTAGAGTACAAGTGATATCAAAGGCCTTCATGTTGGGACAAATGTTATTACCCATTTATTGTTTGCTCTGTTTTTCACTGTACTGAGAACCTGTTGTTTTTGATAGTCCTGATGACTTTCCCAAGGCTTATACATTTTGTGGCAACCAGCTGCTGAAATTGACTGATACAGCCTGGTCTCTTATAATCCATCACATATGTACTTTTCTACTAGGAGCACCCTATACATGCTTTTCTCTCCTTCTTTCTCTCTTTGCAACCCCACAACTGTGCAGTCCATGGAAATCTCCATGCCAAAATACTAGAGTGGGTATCCATCCCCTTCTCCAGGGGACCTTCCCAACTCAGGGGTCAAACCCAGGTCTCCCGCACTGCAGGTGGATTCTTTACCAGCTGAGCCACAAGGGAAGCCCAAGAATACCAGAGTGGGTAGCCTATCCCTTCTCCAGCGGATCTTCCCAACCCAGGAATTGAACCAGGGTCTCCTGCATTGCAAGCGGATTCTTTACCAACTGAGCTATCAGGAAAGCACCTTTGTATAATTAAATCCTCCCTTATTCTCACCTGGTTAGTGAGCAGCTTCCTTTTACATGGTTATTCAGGGAACCAGACTTTTTTCCATCTTGTGGCTCCACTGTCTTCTAGACCTCAGAGTCCTCTGCTGCCAGTAGTGGAAAGAGAGGATAGAGAAGGGCCACAATTATAATCACCTTGACCCAAAAGGGATGTAGATCACTTGCAAACATAGTCTAAGAACTAGTCACATGACACCATCTAAGATACTAGGGGCTCTGGGAAGTGTAACTCCTAACCAGGCAGCCACTTCCTAGGGAGCACGTCAACACTGGAAGAGGGAGCAGGAGTTCTTGGTAATATCTGCCTATCTCTGCTACACCACAGGGTACCACCTTCATCTCACGTAATGGCAAACTCACAGCAGGCATTCAATAAATACCTGCAGGATGGATGCAATTGTTTGAGGTAGCTTGTGATGAGCAGTAATATAGCAGTTTCACATCTGGTGTAGAGCTTGAAGAAGCAACAGTTCTGTTATGGTGTAGATGCCTAATTTACATAGTTTCAAAACAATAATCCAGGAAAGACTGTTCTCTCAGGTTTAGTATGTTGGAATATACCATGCTGGGCATCATCTTTGTTTCAATCTGTGGGTTAGAATCATGGCACAAATGCATCAATAAAAATAGAAAAAGAAACTCTGGCAAATTATGTCTGAGAAGCCCATTACAAAGGGTTTCATCCTGGCCATTTCAAACTGCCTCTGAATTAATTGCCCACAAGAAGCAAATGAGAGTGTAATATAAGGGCAGATAAATAACCAATCAAAAGTAGATTGAATTTAAACTAACTAATCCTTAGATAACGATATTTGTCCAAACATCTGTTCCCATTGGGTGAGAACATATATTTATATATATTAATTTTTATAATGGCCATATGAAGGATTATATATATGGAACTAGGCATATATAGAACATCAGGGAATTGTAGCTATGTGTTGGCATGTTTAAAATAATACCTTTGCTCATTCCACATTATAATTAAGACTTGAATTTCAAATATAAGAACTTGATTTTATAACAAATGAAATCATGTTTTCACCAAATCTCTAAATTTTAGCCTTATGATATATCTCTAAGTATGTACTTTAAATATGAAGTTTACAAGATTAGCAGGAACTGTAAAAAGCACTAAAAGTGCTTTCCAGTGTTATTTCAAAATCTTAAGTGCTCTCTGAATGACTTTGGCTTATTTCTGAAACAAATTTTTTTTGGTACTGGTAGTTTCTGAATGATTGCTACGTAGAAGGGCTTTACATCTGTGTGCGAAAAAGACCAATTTAACTGTCCATACTTCTGTGTCCTTAGAGTGGTGCCAATTTGTACTATACTGTGAGAATTCATAAACAGATGAAATAGACTGGTACTAAAAATTGGATCCGTCCAATTAAATCTGCTCACATAGAATTTGTAATCTAGATTCTGCTTCTAGAATACACAAATAAATACACAGTTCTTTCATTTTGTTTCATTAATTAGCATATGATGATGATATTCTACATTGTTATTCATCTTATAGCAAATAGATTTACTTTTTGCCATGTTAATGTGGGGTTGGAAGTACCGCCAAGGAATCTGTTGAGAATGTAGTATCACTTTTAAGTTAGGGCTAACCCAAGGACATGCAGGAACTTGACACAGGTGCCCAGTGTCCTTGACAGGGAATTGCTTCTACAGAAAAGCTCCCCGATCTTGAATATAAGGCTGATTTTTTTTTCTTTTTCTTTTCTTATTGAAGGATAATTGCTTTACAGGACTGAAACTCAGAAAAACATCACAAAGTTCTTGCATGTTGAAAGTTGTACTTTTAGTATCTATGGATTGAGAAATAACATAATGATAATATCTGTTCTTGAGCTTAGCAATGTTTTAAGATATAGTCTCATGTTGTTAATCATCATAGCATCAGCAAGTTTCTGTAAACGTAGAAGACCTATTTAGAAGAGGCAGGTTATCTATGCCACTGAGGCTTGGCCTTCATATAAATTGTAGACCCTTCAAGGGCTTGTCATCGAGAGAGAGAAAAGTATTGGTTCATATAATATATGTATAACTGGTAGTAGATATCTTTTGGAGCTTTTTTGAAAATTCATTCTTAACAAAGGCCTAAGAGCTTTAACAAAACTTACTTCTTTCCAGGACCAGGCCAGATGCTATTCTTGTTTACTCCCATAAATGCCTAATCTTTTTTCTTTATCTTTTTGACCATGCCACACTGTGCATCTATGTGGGATATCAGTTCCCTGACCAGGGCTTGAACCTGGGCCATGGCAGTTAAAGCAGTGACTCCTAATCACTAGACTGCCGGGGAACTCCCTGCTTGACCTTTCTTGATGCCAGATGTGACCTCTGGTAATCTTGAGTGGATATAAAGCCTACTGATCCTCTTTTCCTTGGAATTGTGATTAAAGTTTGATATTTTATAACACCAAGGAATTGCCTAGGAAAAATATCAGGCCTGATTCTTTAATTAGGTAATCTTCTGAACTATATAGCTCATTCTGCAGTATCTCTGAAAAAAAAAAGTAACTGCATAAGCTATAGAAAAAAGGAGCACTAACAATTTAAAAATAAGTCTGCAATTTATAAGAATTACATTGAAGGACGGAAGGGAGGACTCACCTGTGAGAGGGAATGTACCATCACACCCCTAGCTCTTAAGACATCAAAATGATAAACTTATGCAAAAACTCAGACCCCCAATGCAAGATTGTGGGGCGAAGAGGGGCCAAGGGAGCCTTAGGTGGAGGAGGCCTCCTTTCCTCCTTCTCCTCACAGAAGTCAGACCTGAGTCACTGTTTGAAGGATCACTCTGCCTACTTCTTTTTGCTTTATCTTTTGTGCAGATTTCCTCCAATAAAATCTCTCCATTTCATCTCTGCTTGGCATCAGTTTTTTGGAGGACCTGAAGTAACATACCATTTATTAGCCCAGATAAATCCTTATAAGCCTGAGCTATCTCAGCATTTGTTGTATAGTCACTCAGTCATGTCCAACTCTGCAACACGAATAAAATAATAGTTTTTAAGTCCTAGGAGTTCTATGAGAAGGAATTCTGACAATGGATGAAAAATTCTAAGCATAGTGTCTGGCACAGGGCAAGTTGTCAAGGAATAATAACTATCATGAGTTATTATCATTATAATCATATATTATCATATATATCATTATAATAATATATCATTGTTATCATTACTATCCTTCAGGGCTCCTGGAATTCTCAGCTTAGGAGAAAGTTGAAAAAGTTGAAAGTTACCTTTACTTGGAAGAACCCTGGATTCCCAAATGTGGTTGGGAAGGAAATCACAGAATCCCAGGTTGATCACAATCCAAGTCTTTTGTAGCTATCTGTGGTGGGGTTTTTCTAGCTGTTGGGTTTTTGTGTTGTCTGTACTTGTTCCAAAGCCACTGAAAATCTCTCTGACCTACTGAGGCTAAGGCAAGGTTGGGCTGGGGACTTCAGGGACTTCTTGGCCAGAATAGAGCTTCTTCCCCTCTCACTTTTTAAAAAACAATTTCAGATCTATATGATAGTTATAAAAATAGTACAAAGGATTTCTGAATATCTTCAACTTGATTCCCTCAAATATGAACATTTATGTGTGTGTGTGTGTGATTTTTTCCCCCCAAATCCTTTAAGAGGAAATAGCCAGCATGATGTCCTTTTACCTTGAAATATTTCATTGTGTTTTTCCTAAAAATAAAGAATTTTCCTTTACAGAGTACAATTTTCAATCGGGAAATTAACATTGATTCAATTCTGTTTGTAGTAGAGTTAGATATAGCATTCTATTACTAATAGAGCTTGTCCATTGTCTCAGTAACATCTTTCATAGAGTGAAAAACAGATCAGACTTTAGAGTCTCCTCTTCTACTTTGCCTGAAATGTAATTCTATGAATAACTAGTAAGTGCCTACTAAGTGTCAGGCAGGAGCTGGTAAGACTCAAGTAGGGAAGAAGGCTTCCTCGTGTTTAATCAGCTCACATCTGCTCCAGAAAGCAAACACACTAGTAACTAGAGAATGAATTAGGCTTGTAGTGTGGTATGTGGAGAGATTCAGTGGGGACTCATCTACTATGGGATGTATGGAAGGTGAAAATTGCCCAGTTATAGTCTCACATCCTGCCTTACAATAAATCCAGAGCAGCTGGATTTTGTCTACACTAAAATAGCTAATTTCTTGGGTTAAGCAGCTGATGAAGTAGTTATTTTGCTTATAGAGACCATGTTGTCTGAATGAAAAACATTTTTGAATACCAGAGTTAAAATTATCTTAGTAAGAACCTCACCCATGAGAGGCAGGAGGGAAGATGGAACCCTCTGAAGGTGGTTCTGGTGAAACTGCTGACTCAGGCATTCACTAGGCAGGTGCCCACTGAGGTCTGAATTACCTCCATTGTTTACGTTATTTCTCTTATTCTCTTTACTCAACTAGATACTCGATGAGACTTCAAATGACTGTTTCATGTGCTCAGAGGATGAAAAATTACTAAGACAAAATCTTTGCTCTGAATGAACTTATGCCTGGGAAAGTAAGACAAGGACATAAATGATCATGAAACAAAATATGAGAGAAGGGGTTTAAGAAGGAAAAAAGATTGCAAAGAGGTAGGCTTAAGGAAACATTTCATGGAAAAAGTAGCATTTAAGATGGTCACTGAAAGAGGGAAAGCTTTCTGGGCAATGTAAGTTGGGGACTTTATGGGGTGTGAAGTGAAGTGAAGTCAAAGTCACTCAGTCATGTCCGACTCTTTATGACCCCATGGACTGTATAGTCCATGGAATTTTCCAGGCCAGAATACTGGAGTGGGTAGCCTTTCCCTTCTCCAGGGGATCTTCCCAACCCAGGGATCAAACCCAGGTCTCCTGCATTGCAGGTGGGTTCTTTACCAGCTGAACCACAAGGGAAGCCTTCTAGGGGTTGTGTCAGTATAGTTAAGGTCTAGAGATAGGAGAGCACTGTAGTAAGTGGGATACTCAAACATACCAAAGATGGGAAGCCTCATCTTCTGGGCCACCAGGCACTTGTAGAAGTGAGAAGCGGGGTGGAGAGAGAATCTGGAGAGGACGCACAGAGTCAGACATGACTGAAGCGACTTAGCAGCAGCAGCAGAGTACCTTAGAGTGTGGTCTCCAGCAAATCTCCTAGTTCCCCGAGGGAATCCTGGGAGTGGTCTGTTTCCTCCCCTCCCTCCCTCTCAGTCTTCTCTCTTCTCTGTCCCCTCTCCTTTCTTTGCTCTTTCTCTTGGTATCAAGAGATCTACTCTCGAATGGAGTCCTATGCCAGGTCGGACAAAGACTTCATTCTATTCTCATTCTCCACTTGCTCAGCCCTCCTCCACTTTGTTAAAGTACAGGGACAAACTTTCATATTTCTAGGTTGTCACACAATCACCAAGATGAGGGATGCTGGTATGCCAGGGCAGTAAAGGAGTCCTATGCGTCATCTGAGGGATGGCCCTCTGCCTCCTCTGGACATGGCAAGGTTGGCATTTGAGGCTCTAACCAGGTTCAATATTTTAGTCAAATTAGCTAGTTGCCTCCAAATATGTCACTGTTCTAGGTCCAGGATAACAGGTCTACACGTTAGAAACTATCTTGAATTTACAAGAGTGCTTTCTTCCCGAGGATGCCAAAATAAGGCTATTCTAAAAAGGTACTCTAATATATATTTTTTCTTATCAAGGGCATACAAATGACCATGAGGAAAGAGAAAATGCCTACTAGTATTATTCTATTTTATTTAAGTTTTTTAAAATTGGTTTTTATTGGAGTATAGTTGATTTATAGTGTTGTGATAGTTTCTGCTGTATAGCACAGTGAGCTAGATATATACATATGCACACATATATCTACTCTTTTATAGATTCTTTCTCCATATAGGTTATTACAGAATATTGAGTAGAGTTTCCTGTGTTGTACAGTAGGTTTACTTATAGGTTTTTAATTTTAATTATCTATTTTATATACAGTAGCGAGTATACATCAGTCCCAATCTCTTCCCTACTCCTTTTCCCCCCTTGGTAACCGTAAATTTGTTTTCCCTTCTCCAGGGGACCTTCCCGACCCAGAGATTGAACCTGGTTCTCCTGCATCACACGTGGATTTTTTTTATTGTCTGAGCCACTGGGGAAGCCCCCAACCATATGTTTGTTTTCTATATCTGTGACTCTTTTTCTGTTTTGTAAATAGATTCATATGCTTTGGCGTCTGTGAAATGGGAGCATGGCTTACGTGCAACATGAATGTTTAATGCAGTATCTCTGTTTTCTGTCCCCACTCCCCAGTTCCCTCTTGCTTCCTCACCAAAGCAAACAAGTCAAAAGCTATGATGAAGTCACTGTCCTACAATCAAAGGAATAGAATGATGTTTTCTTGTTCCTCACGCCTATCCCCTAGAGATACCCCTTCTGTTTATTAGCTGTGTGAGGTGAAGTCATCTACTTAAAGTTTCCTATTGATGGCTAAGCATGCTCCCCTAGAGGATTCCATGACCCTCTGGAGTCACTATGTATAAGGCATGTCTAGACCATTTCCATCAGCCAACACCATTTCCTTTGCAAACCGAGCCTCATCTGAACAATTTCCACATGAGCTTGTCCCTTTGACATCCATCTGTCCTCATGTTGCCTTCCTAACATAAAGCAGCAAAAGATTAATTTTTAACAATCTCATCCTGTTTTTTTATGATGGTTATTATTATTATTTATTTATGTATAAATGATTCTATGATGATTCAATTACAAGTAGACACAGAGGCACTTTGTTTGGTAGATAGCTTTGTTTATCCCCCACAAAGCAGAATATGAGTTAAATATACTTTAAAATAGGAAATGAACATATTTCCCTAGAATTCTGAGTCTAAATTCATGAATGAGAGGGACTCATAACTAGATTCACTTGAGGACTTGGTGAGTCATAGCTTATCCCTGCTTTTAATTTTTCCCTCCAAATTTTAAAAACAGGATAAAATCTGATTGGAGTATACAGATTGGACAGATGCAAGGAAGTTTTAAAAATCAAGTGTCATAAAAGAACACACCACTGGAAAGGGTGGGTATGTGGAAGGGAGAGTATGCTGGTAGGTAACCTAGTAGTAGCTACTTTGCTGAAGAGGGGGTGTATTAGGGGAAGTTTGAGATGAGGCAAGGGTCTGCCTCTCAGGACCGGAGTAGCTGTGGCACTACGTCAACATTCTATCTGAAGTGTGAGTGGGTTATTTCAATGCACTTAACAGTTCTTCCTCTGGATCACTAATGGACTGCCAGCAGCCCTTTCTCCCACTGCCAGCTATTTCCCCCATTGCTTGCTCTTCTCTTCCCAGGCTCTACTACCTACCCTTCCTTTTCATCTTCACTGTGTTCTGACTTTTCTTGGTCTTTACCCAAGAACTGAAATCCGACTGTAAAACTCACTGTAGAGACCACACTTTCTCCGTGTACCTGAAACTCATAGGATGTGAAGGTTTGCGCAGTTCGGTTCCTCTCTGAGCTTTCTTCTAGCTCTACCCTCTCTCTTGAAACTCTCCTTCTGGGAAGCCCGTAGGGGTCACCTCCATTGCTGTGTGAAGGGGCTCAGCCAGCACAGTTTGACACTGGCCTCCGCTGCTCAGAGACTAAGATCATGCTGGGTGGTGGTGAAGGTTAAATAATTCACTGTTCAGGATACTGGCAGAGGGCCTGGCAGCTTGCAAGCACTCAGCTCTTTCTTCAGTTCACTTTCTCTCTTACCCCTCCTTCTTATTCTTGATTCTGCCACTTGCACAATTCCTAGAAAAATAATTTCTGAGAACTAGATGTGTTTATCATCTGGCTTACAAATTAGTAAGGTATCTCAACATCCAAACTGATGGCCCTTCCGATTTCTTGGTTTCACCATTCTTTATCAGCCTCTGCCTTAATTATGTTCATCGTGAAAATCTTCATCCCCTTCAAGAACTTTCCTTCAGTTCTTTCATTGACATGTCTCCCTCTGGATCTGCACCACTTCTCCACAATACTAGATTCACAGAATTATCACTCATGATGGCAAAAAGATGTGCAATACAGAATAGCATGTCATTGAAAAATAACTCCAAGTGGTATTGAAGGTCTATATATCACGTTACTCAAATTTCTTATTTAGATGTTTACCTGATAAATGAATCTCAGAGTATGAGGCCAAGAAAACGCTTGCCTCCTCTGATGATCTGGCCAGTGTCCTTTAAGCAGAGACTGGAACTTAAGAAACTGTCAGGCTTCCCAAGTTGCCTTGCCTGCTGGGAAGACTAGGACCTCCCTTCTTCCCCTTTCCCCCCATCCTCCCTCATTTCCTTCCTTTCTCTCTTCACTCTTTTATAAAATTATAACATTTTTCTTACTTCAATTCTTCTAGTATGACTATTCTTTTCATTTTTATTACTTAAAATTTGGAATTTTATTGTATCTGGATTTTCTACAGACTTTATCTTTTAAAAAAATTTTGTGTAAGAAAGAGAGTAAATAAACACAACTTGGGATGATATTGGCCTAATTTGTTCCTTGGACCCAGACTCCTTCCCCAGGGGAAGGGGCAGATGGCTGATGAGGGACCAGCTCTATAATGATGATGAATCAGTCTTTCTGGTGGTTTTCCCAAAGTGCATTGGCACCTCTCCAGGATTGCCATGGAGGCGTTGAGGCTATGTGAGTCCAGCCCACCAACTTGGTCTGTGTTAGATATTGGGCTTTATGGCTAAGAGAAATCTAGCAATTGTTTTGCTTCAAGTATGAGAGGACATCTTTGCCTCTGAAAAAGTTAATTCTTTTGGGGAGCTCCTCAGGAATCTGAGGTCTTTTAAATTAAGATTCTTTTTACAATATACTTTCTCTGTGTTTAACTGTCATGAGGCATTGTGCTAGATTTTTAAAAAGCTTTATATTTTGTATTGGAGTACAGCTAATTAATAATGTTGTAATAGTTTAAGGTGGACAGCAAAGGGATTCAGCCATACATATACATGTATCCAGATTATGACACACATCAGTTCATTAGATTCTCAACATATTGTGAGATAAGTATTACTGTTGGCTAAATACAACAGCTATGATGGTGGTTTAGTCACTAAGTCATGTCCAACTCTTTTGTGACCCCATGAGTGTAGCCCACCAGGATCCTCTGCCCATGGAATTTTCCAGGCAAGAATAGTATAGTGGGTTGCCATTTCATTCTCCAGGGGATTTTCCTGGTCCAGGGATCGAACCCAGGTCTCCTGCATTGCAGGCTGATTCTTTATCAACTGAGCCACCAGGGAACCCAACCCAAAATGTAGTAGCTACATTTTATAAATCAGGAAATTGACTCTTGGGAAAAGTTATATAACTCACCCCAAACCAAACAGCTAAGAGTTAGGCCCCAAATCATCTATTAATATTTGAAAACTAAATTCCCAACTACATCAGGATCTCTCAAGATGGAATGAAATAGACCAAGTCTCCCAGATTTTCAGGATGGCAGGTCATCCAGACCCAGGGGACTCCA
This sequence comes from Madoqua kirkii, assembly GCA_006408675.1. Taxonomy (NCBI): domain Eukaryota; kingdom Metazoa; phylum Chordata; class Mammalia; order Artiodactyla; family Bovidae; genus Madoqua; species Madoqua kirkii. The sequence goes on along the minus strand of SJYC01140168.1, from coordinate 85,809 downwards.
GACTCCTGCCCTTTCATAGCTGGACATTACAAGGATTCTGGAGGCTTTGACATTGACCCGTGAGGCAGAGGAAATTTCATGGCTGGCAAATGCCAAAAGGTATGAATTCTAGTCACCAACAACTATATTAAGTACCTGTATGCATTTCAGTCTGACTGCCAGGAGAAGACAATTCAAGGTCTCCTTATATAGCTCTCACCTAGAAGTCTGGGTGTAAAAGCAAGCCCATTGTTTTTAATGCTTCTTTTCAAACTCCTCTGCTGTTCTTACCCTTTCACTGTCCCTTCCATCTGAAATACCTTCTCCTTGCTAGACCATAAAACAAAGCTGCTTATAAACTGTGCTGAAACTTGAATTTTAAAAAAAAGGCATGAATTTTAAAAGCACGTCTCCAAATAAATTTGAAGTCAAATCAGTGTGAACAATCATTGTGCTACAAATGTCACTGGATTCTCAATTACATTTGATTCACAGGCCTTTTATTTCTCTAACTGAATTCTAAAAATAATTTTAATTAGGAAGACATAACACTGACTTAAATTCTGTAGTTCATAAGACAAAGAAAGGGACAAAGACTTCTGGTGGTGAGAAAAAAATCTCAAATCATCAACATGCCAAATATTTATTTTCCTTCTGAAACAAAGTTATTGATTTCCAAATAAAGAATCCATTTAGGGACAAGTATGCCATTCAGATTATAATTGCTTTTTCATGCTAAACTTAGAAGAATGTATGCATTAGAAATGTTAGCAATTCTAAAAGCAAACATTTTGCCCATGGTAAACACCACATTAAAATATTCTAGCATAATGGAAAAGATAGCATTGCTGATTCAGTATCAGTTGACTATTTGGTGTTTGCTTGTTAGTTTGAGATGAACTTTTTAGTGGTGGGATAGAATTTATATCACATCTGTGCCTGTCTGCTCTCACCCAGTCATTCCCACAGTTCTTGGATGGAATGATAATGATCCCTGGGGTTAGGGGTGATGGTTTCAGAGCAGGCAGAATCAACCAGCACAAAATAAGAGGATTTCTCAGATTTTGGTCTCCTAAGAAGAATATTTCAACTATAACCCTAAACATCTGTACCATTTAGATGTTAAAAAGGAAACCCACAACCTGTTTCCAGAATCATTTGGCTGACATTAAACTCCAGTACTCTGGCCACCTCATGCGAAGAGCTGACTCACTGGAAAAGACTCTGATGCTGGTAGGGATAGGGGGCAGGAGGGAGAAGGGGACAACGGAGGATGAGATGGCTGGATGGCATCACGGACTCGATGCATGTGAGTCTGAGTGAACTCCGGGAGTTGGTGATGGACAGGGAGGCCTGGTGTGCTGCGATTCATGGGGTTGCAAAGAGTCAGACGTGATTGAGTGATTAAACTGAACTGAACTGAACTGAAACTACTAACTACTCCAATTTATACAGAGAGAAGTTATCATTCAATACACAGACATTTAAAAATCTTATTATAGGGTAGCTATGAGTTATAGAGGAAGAGCCTGTCAGGCTACAGTCCATGGGGTCACAAAGAGTCAGACATGACTGAGAGACTAAACGCGCACGTGCGCGCGTGCGTGCACACACACACACACACACACACACACATACACACACACACATGAGTTATAGAAGAGATTGGTAGCTGATTCTATCAAAATGATCAACCAAGTCTTGTACAGACTAGAAATTCCTGAAGTAAATTCAATGCAACTCCAATTCATTAGGATGCTAAAAGATGATACTTTAAAAAATATAATCCATGGCCCTCTAGGCTTGAGAAATAGTGTTATATGCAAGCAGACAGGGTTCTTAGTGTAGGAAGTCTATGCTATTACAGATACAGCCTAAGTGATGACCAAGACTGTATCTAATTAATCTCTTCTCTTTTTTTAATGTTTGGGAAGACAAGTTTATGACAGCCTCTATTCAGAAGCCATCTTTGTCTTAGGGCAAAAAGGTGATGCAAGAAAATATAGATTTCTTACTGCTTTCAAAGAGCCAGATCTGTTTGTTTGATCATCAATGACCTGAGAGCCATCTTAATTTTCCAATGACTTGTCCCTACTTCTCTTTCAGCAACGTGCTAAGATAGGAGTGATTTCTGCTAGATATGATGCCAAAGTGCTTCCCTCATTTTTACTCTGCCCACATAATGCTGGTAGGCCAGTTTAGTCTGAATTATCTTTTTCTCTTTGTTTTTGTATTTCTTTGTGTAACTTCTGACATACTCTTTTGTGTAGTAGATTCACGATGTAGTTCAAGGCAGAAGAACAATAAGTCATAATTGTTTGAAGAATGGGTCAAAGTCTGACTGGTGGAAAATGATGGAGAAAGTGTATGCAACTTAGGAAGCTGCTACAGTTGATGAACATTTTCCCATCAGGCTTGACAGATTAACTCCAGCGACAATTCCAAGAAATTATAGTATATAATTTTCAAAATAGAATTGAAAACAAATAACATAAGTGGAAAAATCATAGGAACTTAAGGAGAATTTGTGATTGTGAGACCCTGCACAGAAAGGCTATTATCCAAACTCATCCTGTGACAGAACTCATCCACAAAGTAAAGGAGGGAAACTAGTATCATTTTCCCAGGTAGCCTCTTTCAATAATTTACAATACTTGTAACTGTAACTCTTTTTACAATCAAATCAGTATCCAGCCTTCAACAGCAGTCGCCATCATCAGGATCTTTTCCAATGAGTCGACTCTTTCCATCAGGTGGCGAAAGTATTGCAGCTTCAGCATCAATCCTTCCAAGTAATTTTCAGGGTTGATTGCCTTTGGGATTGACTGGTTGGATCTCCTTGCAGTCCAAGGGACTCTTAAGAATCTTCTCCAACACCACAGTTTAAAAGCATCAGTTTTTTGGTGCTCAGCTTTCTTTATAGTCCAATTCTCACATCTATGAATGACTACTGGAAAAACCACAGCTTTGACCATACTGACCTTTGTTGACAAAGTAATGTCTCCACTTTTTAATATGCTGTCTAGCTTTGTCATAGCTTTTCTTCCAAGGAGCAAATGTTTTTTAATTTCATGGCTGCAGTCAACATCACAGTGATTTTGGAGCTCAAGAAAAGAAAATCTGTCACTGCTTCCACTTTTCCCCCATCTATTTGCCATAAAGTGATGGGACCCGATGCTGTGATCTTAACTTTCTGAATGCTGAGTTTAAAGCCAGCCTTTTCACTTTCTTCACCTTGATAACGTGTCCCTTTGGTTCCTCTTCACTTTCTGCCATTAGGGTCGTGTCATCTGCATATCTGAGTTTGTTGATATTTCTCCTAGCAATCTAGAGTCCAGCTTGTGACTAATGATTTCAGGGGACTTAATCCTTGTTCAGTCACATATGAAATTTACCTGAGCTTTCTGCCACTTTCTCTTTTGTGACTTGAACTCTGGGGAATGAATTCAAACCTTGGTTTCCATATGGTCAGAACTTGTGTTTTTGCTTTAGTCTTTCGATGCATAGGAAAATTCTGAGTCTTTTTCATGAGTCTTGGGGATTACTGATGTTTTTGTGACTTTATTATGTATCCAAATTATTACTGAATTTTTCATTGAGGTAAAATTTACAGGGGATGAAATATACTCAATTTAATATGTCATTCAATAAGTTTTGATAAGTGTATACATACTCCTGTGTAACCTCTACCCCATAGAACATTTCTATCACCTTGGAAAGTACTCTGTAATTCCCTTTCCCTCTCCCTAGGCAATACTATTCTGATTTCTATTATCATAGATTGATTTTACACATTATGCAACTTCATATAAGTGGAATCATACAGGATATACATCTTATAGCTGGCTTCTTTTGTTGAGCGTGTTTTTGAAAATGAGAATCTATGTTGCTGTGTCTTAGTATTAATTCATTTTTATTGATGAGTAATAGTCCCCTGTAAGTGAGTAAAAGTTGCTCTTTGTATCCTACTCTTTGTGGCCCCATGGACCATAGAGTCATGGAATTCTCCAGGCCAGAATACTGAAGTTGGTAGCCGTTCCCTTCTCCAGGGTATCTTCCCACTGTAAGAAATATTCTACTGTATTCCAGGGTATTCCACTGTAAGAATATACATCAATTACCTTGTTGATAGGTGGATGGTTTATAGTTTGGGGCTATTTTGAATACAGCAATAATCATTTTATACAAGTTGTTTCATAGACATATGTTTTAATCTTTTTTGAAATATGTACTTTTTCATTACCCTTAACTTGATTTCAGTTCAGTTCAGTCACTCAGTCGTGTCCGACTCTTTGTGACCCCATGAATCACAGCACACCAGGCCTCCCTGTCCATCACCAACTCCTGGAATTCACTCAGACTCATGTCCATCAAGTCAGTGATGCCATCCAGTCATCTCATCCTCTGTTGTCCCCTTCTCCTTCTGCCCCCAATCCCTCCCAGCATCAGAGTCTTTTCCAATGAGGTGGCCAAAGTACTGGAGTTTCAGCTTGAGCATCATTCCTTCCAAAGAAATCCCAGGGCTGATCTCTTTCAGAATGGACTGGTTGGATCTCCTTGCAGTCCAAGGGACTCTCAAGAGTCTTCTCCAACACCACAGTTCAAAAGCATCAATTCTTCGGCACTGTACACAAATGTGGGAAGTGGCTGGCCACCTGGTGGCAGTTTGATTACATTAGATCTCTTCTAACCACAGAGACAGCAGAGATCTATCTTCACAAGAATCACATATATTCTGGATATGGATTTGTTTTTCCTGTCTATAATATTTTTTGCCAACATCTTTAGCCAAGGACACTCAGGTTGCCTCACCATCATGGCATTCTGCACACTACTGTGTGTGATTAAGGAGCTCACTTATTGCAAAAGAAGTACAGCATTGGGATCCTACCCACTGCATTAGCCAACCTTTACCACAAACCCAGTATCTGTAAGCAGCTAGCCTCAGAGAAAGGTACAATGGCTTACTGAAGACATGATTATAATGCCAGTTGGAGATGACATTTGAAAAGAAAATGTTCTATAAAACAGGACACAGAGTATTATATGAATCAGAGACCACTGAATGCTGTTTCCACAGCCAGAACATGTGGGTCTAGGAATCAAGGGATGGAAACAGGAGTGGTTCCTTTCGGTATTATACCTAATAACTCACTCACAGAAATTTTGCTTTTTATCCTGCCAACAATAAGCTGTGCTGGTTTAGACATCTTAGTCTTCAAGGGAGAATGCTTCCACCAACGGACACAGCACTACACAGACATTTTGAGCTCATACCACTGAACCAATAGCTCTATTGATTTGGGTTTCGGTCTGACCCACACAATGCTTCTATCTGATATTCCCTCTCTAAAATTTCCAATCTCTCTTCATTCCTCAAAATACAGCTCAGATCACTGTTTTCACTATTCACTAAGCCTTGTGGTTGCTCCCCAGCTCCACAGTGATCTCCCCTTTACATTAAAAATACTTTTACACTTTAAAAACTCACTGATAATGTTGACTTATTGCTTATAATTATTATTAAATTTCCAGTGTTTATATTTTATACCCCCCCCAGCTGATTGTAGCATTGTTTGAAGTAATAGTTGCTTTGTATTCTGTGTATACCCTACCAGTGTACCTCCATTGGCTGGCCCATGAGGGATGCTGTTACCAGTCTGCACCAAAGGGGAAAAAATAAGGACTATATAGACAGGATTTTTTAAAGTTCATATATTCAATTTAGAGGACTATCCTTTCTTGAAGGCTTCCCTGGTGGCTCAGGTAAAGAATCTGCCTGTAATGCAGGAGGCCCAGTTTTGATCCCTGGATTGGGAGGATCCCCTGGAAAAGGGATGGCAACCCACTTCAGTATTCTTACCTGGGAAATTCCATGGACAGAGGAGCCTGGTGGACTCCAGTCCATGGGGTTGCAAAGAGTTGGACACCACTAAGCGACTAACACTTTCACTTTCATCCTTTATTTATGCCCTTTTTACTTTCCTTGTATCAACATGCTCTTTCTTTTTTGAAATTATAAAATAATAGATGATAAGGTTTCTGAAATCTTTCTTGGATGAAATTAAAATATTGGAAGTTCTATACCTGCGCATCCAAATGTGAGGGATGATAAAATTCCATAGTCCGAAAAATAGTTCTTGTGATAATTAGTACAATTTTAGTTCAGTCAGTTCAGTCAGTTCAGTCACTTAGTCGTGTCCAACTCTTTGCGACCCCGTGGACTGCAGCACACCAGGCCTCTCTGTCTATCACCAACTCCTGGAGTTTACTCAGACTCATGCCCATTGAGTCGGTGATGCCATCCAACCATTGCATCCTCTGTCATCCCTTTCTCCTCTCATCTTCAATCTTTCCCAGCATCAGGGTCTTTTCAAATGAGTCAGCTCTTCGCATCATGTGGCCAAAGTATTGGAGTTTCAGCTTCAACATCAGTCCTTCCAATGAAGAGCCAGGACTGATCTCCTTTAGGATGGACTAGTTGGATCTCCTGGCAGGCCAAGGGACTCTCAAGAGTCTTCTCCAACACCATAGTTCAAAAGCATCAGTTCTTCGGTGCTCAGCTTTGTTTATAGTCCAACTCGCACATCCATCCATGACTACTGGAAAAACCATAGCCTTGACTAGACAGACCTTTGTTGGCAAAGTAATGATTAGTACAATACCGTTTGGCATTGTGGTTTAATAAGTGTTTACTCACTAGAGATTCACTAATCAGTGAGTCCTTGTCCTTGAAGAGCTGATAACATCTTAAATTCTCTTTGTTCATAAATTTCCACTTGTGTTAAATGTTGTAAGGGAACTACAGACCTAGCTTAGCTTCTGCTCATATGATTTTGAGATAATTCAAGGGGAAGAAAATTATCTTTCCTCATTATTTGGCATTAGGCAATTGTTAGATTATTTGTACTAGGGAGGTGGTTAATGCAACACAGATACAAGAAAATGTGTGGAAAAAAAAAGAGATTGATTCACAAGGTAAGAAATATATAAATTTCTGTATCTTTTGCAAAACTCCTATTGATCTGTTAATTTGGTATGGTTCATTCCTTATATATCCCTGGGAGAAGTTCCTCTTAGAATTTAATGTTAGGAAAAATATTGTGTGTGTCCCAAAGAACAAACTGCATTCTTTTTATCAGATAATGTGAACTACATAATTTATAATGTTCCCCTTTTAGCTTTGGCTGCCAAGAAGCTCAGTGCTAAATCTAACTCTCAATTGCATTAACCTATCTTCTCCGTGGTTGCTGATGTAAATCTCTCTTTCCTCTTTCTGGTTCTTTGTCTTTCAGATTTTAAAAACTGTCCTTACATACATATGTTCTTTAGCTAACTTAATTACTTTGTGGAGAGCAGGAAAGGTAAAAATAATAAACGTATCATCAGTAAACAGAATTCTCTGCATTGGTAAGCAAACTGGGTGCTTACAAGGAAAGCAACTGTAACACACATCTTGCTACTCCCATGTCAGCACTTGCACACCATCCTAAACCTCAGAAATTTATTTTGAGTGATTCCTTTTCTTTCGTCATAGCAGTAAACAAGTGGCTTAATTTTCTCAGAACAAAATAATGGCATGTTCACACAGCCTGCACTATTTACTTGGCCATTTCTGTTTAGATGGAAGAAGCTCCCAGCCTAGGTTGGCTTAGAGCTTGAGTCCAGCTTTGAATCTGACCATCAGAGGAGTTCTGTTTTTCAGTAGGAAGCTGCAGTATAAATTGGACAGCTATCAGAGACTCCCTTGTGACCTCAGCTCTGGTATGGGATCAGACTGTGTTAAAATCCTTGGCACTGTGATTTAAATGATTCAGAACAAATGGATATTTCTGAATTTAGAAGCAACTTAACTTGATAACACTAAACTTTTTGTGTACAAAGGAAGTGGCTTAAACTGCAGATTTGCAAATTTGAAAATTTTGTGCCAAACTGGGGTGGGGGAAACAAACATTTAAATTTTGGTATCATATTCTAACTCCGTAAAGTGACTTGTGCAAGTTATTTATCTTCCCTACGCTTCTATTTCTTCATTTATAAAATGGGTAAAATGGAGTAATTGGGTAGAGAACAAATGATATATAGTAGCATAGGTAAAGTATTATATAAATATACTATCTTGTGTATGTATAGTGTATGTATTAAAGTATTGTGTGTAAGTGATACACAGTATTGTATACAAAGCACTTACATGGTTCTAGGCAAGAATTAGCTATTATTACTATTTTAGAACTATAGAAATATAATCATATATGATAAGCATTATAGATATTTTAAACATTTACCATCTCATTATGTTATATACAATTTTACTTAAAGAATAGGAGGTGAGATTAAAAAATACCAATAAACCTCACCTCAGAGGACTATTCTTTATTATTTAAACTGTGACATTTCAAGTTCCTTGCAGTCAATAGCATTGGATCCACTTATTCCTGTGTGCCCTGCTTGACTGGAGCACTTATTGAACAACAGATGTTCATAAACATTGACCTGGAATAATCTGAATTCTGAGTAGCAGCTATTCAAAAGCTATATTTATTGAGTGCCAAGGATGCCCCTGGCACTGGTGATACAGAGATAAATAAAACATGGACTCCGCATGCAAGAGGAGCACACCCTCATGGAGGAGATAGAATGTAAAGAGACAGTTGCACTCCCAGGGAAGCATGTGTGCGAAACATGCAGGGTGAGGGGCACTAAGCTGGCACTGAGACCCCTGGGGAAGGGTGGCTGTCACAGAAGGTTTCCCTGGTAGTGGGACCATGAATTTTTACCTTCCTTGTGCTCTGTGTTTGGGGTTTAGGTATTAAGTTAGTCAGTAAGACAAGAAAAAAATTAAGCATAAATAGAACCAAATTAGGTGGCTTCCCGGTTGGCTCAGTGGTAAAAAATCCCCTTGCAATGCAGAAGACTCAGGAGATCGAGGCTTGATCCCTGAGTGGGGAAGATCCCCTGGAGGAGAAACTAGCAACCACTCTTGTGTTCTTGCCTGGAAAATCCAATGGACAGAGGAACCTGGCAGGCTATAGTCCATAGGTTTTCAGAGTCGGATGCAACTGAAGTGACTGAGCATGCATGCACACAGAACCAATTTATCCTTTAAAAATCGCTTAATTTCTCATTAAGTATATATGGAATAAATCCTCTACAGATACACATCTATATATTACTATCTCTGATGAAGTAGGTACACAAATAATATTTTATAGTACTCTAGTTTAAAACTCATTATTATTGTTATTTTGTTGAAGTTATAACATTCAATTCAATTAACTTAAATGTGCATATGATGAGATTTTGCTCATGGGCCAATGAAAGACGTACTATTATCACATTTATGACCCTAGTTTGCAAATGTTTCAACAGAGAAATAAAAACAACACTGGGGAAAGACAGATTTATGTCCATTCTTAAAATGGAATTCATTATCACAACGTAGCTGTGAGTATGAGTGACAATAAAATTTTACTTACCAATGTGTAGGCTTTAGCGTAGAAATGTGTCTATTTTCATGCTATAGACTTTCTGTCAAGCAACCAAGAAAATGTCTTTATTCTTCTATGTCTGGAATATTATGACTTTAGGAAGACATAAATATAGCAGGCACCAATCTAAACTGTGATGAGCAAAACACTGAGATGATATTTCATCAACAATTAAGAATATTTAAAATGAATGTTTCTGTAATGGATTTCAATATAGAAAATTCTTAAAGGGTTACTGTAGAAAAAAAAAGAACTGATATATGTGAAGAAATTCATAAAGCAGTTAGGTTGCACATTTCTAGCAGGTTATTTTCTCAGAGAGGAGGCCCACAGTGTAAATCATAAGAATAAAATCTGCTTTACTTATAGAATCAATATTATAATACAGAGCTATGTTTCTGAGTAAGGGCCTGGTTTTCAATTCTTTGCCATAATGGTCTCCTGAGAGTATACAAATGCCTGTACACTATGAAGATTTAAGAATAATTAAAAATCAATTAGGCAGGCATCAAAGTAGTTAATGACAAAATTGTATTTAATGATGTAGTAGCATAAGGTATTATGTAATGACTTTGTCTTCTTTCTCTATAACTTCCAGGTTATACTGCAATAAATGAGAAATTCAAATAATTATTCTCTTCAACCTGTGTTAAGAACATTTTTCAAACACAGAGAAGAATACTAGAGTGGTTAGCCATTCCTCCTTCTCCAAGGGATCTTCCCATCCCAGGGATTGAACCCAGGTCTTCCACATTGCAGGCAGATTCTTTACCATATGAGCCACCAGGGACCTTCTTTATTTTCCCACTTCAACCAGCAGCTTCATCTAGCACCTGCATGTTTTGCAAAGTGAACCTGCATTTACAATAGACAACTCAACCCTTCCCTGAATGTCACTTTCTCCTTTTGGAATTAAACAATTTTACATTCCAGTGTTTAAAGCTTCCAAGGGATTAATTTTCATTGCATGCAAACTCAATAGGCTGGAGAGAGCTGACTTTTTCTAATTCCACAAAAATTCTTTGACCCTTTGTTTCACTCTCTGTGATAGGAGGGAGATTTACTCTATTTTTAATGGAAATCATAAATTTTTTTCCCAGCTGAAATTATTGTATTCTATGATGTGGAACTTTGGTGCTTCAAGTATCCATTTGTCTTGGCAGTAAAGCTAATCCAAATTGCATTCAGAAGAGACTATTCACCTCATAGGAAGAGGGATGGGCTTCTACTAGGTAGCCAACTCAGTTCTATTATGAGGATTTTAATTCTTCCCTAGTAATCCTGAGGCAGAAAGCATATGACACTGCAGTCAAACTGCAAAGTAAACTGACTGGACTCTCTCACTTGCCTAACACCCCCAAATAACCACCACCACCTCCCAATATCCACCAAAATCCCAGTTCACAGACAATATTTACTGCCTGCTTGAAGGATAACTAGTGCAATTGTTTCTCTCTATCAGCAGTTTCACAACTTTTTTGAGTCAGGGACTGCTTTGAATATTTGCCAAAAGCTATAGATTCCAACTCCAGGCTAAAATTCTGTAAAATGATACATATCATATTTTTCAATCAATATTCTTTATTGCACTGGAAATTGACTTCCTTCATATAGATAGAATAGGAAAATGTTGCCAACAAATAATTATATCTCTCATTCTGATGTTTCATAGAGATATAATAGAATACTTGCTTTAAAAATGTTCAAAACTGTAAACAAAATTAAAAGCAGAAATTAATTCTGAAGGTTTATTTCAGGATCAAGGAGGTTGTTTTTGGTCTATATGAGAAGTTGGAAATAGTGTAATGGTCTTGAATATGTATGACTTTGATCAAAATGCTTCCCAACTTTTCATTTTAACAGTTGAAAAATTTTAGAAATGTATATGGTATCAATAGCTCCCTTTGCGAGACAAAGGACAAGCTAATTTCTTAGCACTTGAATTCCCTCAAGAGTCTTCTGGTTCAATTCACGATGCATCATTTTCTTTGTCCTGCGTCACTGAGGTCAGCTTTATCTGTGGCTGCATTATTGATATTGCTATATCATCAAGAAAGGATGCCTTCTGAATCTCTTTTTAAAAAATTTAAACATAATCTAAGAGAAGTATTTTTCTGTGATGTTTGACTGCGTCTTCTGATTTCTGCCTATGCCAGACTCTCTAAGGCTTTATCTTCTTTTCCCTGTATACAGAAGCACTTTAGCTTGAAAAAGCTCAGCTTTCTATGTTCAGTTTTATGTTTCAGAATAGTGGGGGAAAATATCTTGGCCAAAATAGTTTTTGTTTTGTTTGTTTTTACCAGCATCCCTAACAGTGACTGTATGGGAAGATTTTACTCACTCCCATGTCCAAAAGTACTGCTAGAAAATCAGATCATGAATGGATACCTTCCTGTCAGATTTTACCGAGCAGGCTTTCCTTTTTCTCTCTCAAGAAACTGAAACTTCACCCTGATGCTTCAATCTACTCTAAAGATGTGTCCTCAAGAAAGCCAGTGAACTTCAGTTTAGGAGAAAACTTTTCTCTTTTGTTCTTATTTCTTAGCAAAATCATTTGAAAACAAGGTGAACGAAGTCCCCGGCTTCAGAAAAGTTGAGGACGGACTTTGAGTAGATGATGACAAAACTTCCTTCAAGTCCTTTGCAGAGTCTCTGAGTGAAATCACTGCTGAGGACAGTGCTGAGTCATCAGTGACATACGGAGCCTCTCTGTTCATCAAAGCAGCAAACCAGATGTGTTACCAAGTCCTGCAAGGGCTCCATCTGTGCCCAGAATATCAAGACTATCCTCATCGGGAGGTTTTCTTGGCAAAGAAACTTGTCACCATTTTGAGGACAGTAAGGGCCTTTGAAGTTGCAAAACAGAGCTCAGGAAAGAATCCTACTTTGAAGTATAGGTCTGCTAAAATTTGGGTGTGCAATGAAGTGGTTTCCTCCAGTTGCATGCTGAAAGCAAAGAGTGAGTTGCTGCCAATTATTCTATGATATGCTTAAAAATATGAGAAGTATTTGGGGGTAGGTGATGTCTCGTGAATAAGACACTGCTTCAGATCTCTTCCTCCATTTCAAGTCACGTATTTTCTCAGCTGTTTTCAAGACACGGGGATTAACTAAAGCTTCTCCAGTTGTGCTTGGTAATGTGATAAGCAACCTTATTCAATACTTCAAAACAAGGTTTTATGTTTGGGAAACTTTCAAGATTAAGTAGAATCCCAAGGCCTTTTCTTAAAAAAGTTTTTTTTTTCTTTCCTCACTGTCTGGTTAATGAAGGTTTCCCTCCAGCATTTCTAGGGCTAGCAAATTTGGTTCAGTTCAGTTCAGTTGCTCAGTCATGTCCAACTTGTTGTGACCCCATGAACCGCAGCACACCAGGCCTCCCTGTCCATCACCAATTCCTGGAGTCCACCCAAATCCATGTCCATCAAGTTGGTGATGCCATCCCACCATCTCATTTTCTGCTGTCTCCTTCTCCTCCTGCCCTCAATCTTTCCCAACATCAGGGTCTTTACAAATGAGTCAGCTCTTCGCATCAGGTGGCCAAAGGATTGGAGTTTCAGCTTCAACATCAGTCCTGCCAATGAATACCCAGGACTGATCTCCTTTAGGATGGACTGGTTGGATCTCCTTGCAGTCCAAGGGACTCTCAAGAGTCTTCTCCAACACCGCAGTTCAAAAGCATCAATTATTCTGCACTCAGCCTTCTTCACAGTCCAACTCTCATATCCATACATGACCAATGGAAAAACCATAGCCTTGACTAGATGGACCTTTGTTGGCAAAGTAATGTCTCTACTTTTGAATATGCTATCTAGGTTGGTCATAACTTTCCTTCCAAGGAGTAAGTGTCTTTTAATTTCGTGGCTGCAATCACCACCTGCAGTGATTTTGGAGCCCCCCAAAATAAAGTCAGCCACTGTTTCTCTATTTCCCATGAAGTGATGGGACTGGATGCCATGATCTTCGTTTTCTGAATGTTAAGCTTTAAGCCAACTTTTTCACTCTCCTCTTTCACTTTCATCAAGAGTCTCTTTAGTTCTTTACTTTCTGCCATAAGGCTGGTGTCATCTGCATATCTGAGGTTATTGATTTTTCTCCCAGCAATCTTGATTCCAGCTTGTGCTTCTTCTAGCCCAGTGTTTCTCATGATGTACTTTGCATATAAGTTAAGTAAGTGGGGTGACAATATACAGCCTTGACGTACTCCTTTTCCTATTTGGAACTAGTCTGTTGTTCCATGTCCAGTTCTAACTGTTGCTTCCTGACCTGCATACAGATTTCTCAAGAGACGGGTCAGGTGGTCTGGTATTCCCATCTCTTTCAGAATTTCCTACAGTTTATTGTGATCCACACAGTCAAAGGCTTTGGCATAGTCAATAAAGCAGAAAGAGATGTTTTTCTGGAACTCTCTTGCTTTTTCCATGATCCAGCAGATGTTGGCAATTTGATCTCTGGCTCCTCTCCCTTTTCTAAAACCAGCTTGAACATCAGGAAGTTCACGGTTCATGTATTGCTGAAGCCTGGCTTGGAAAATTTTGAGCATTACTTGACTAGCATGTGAGATGAGTGCAACTGTGTGGTAGTTTGAGCATTCTTTGGCATTGCTTTTCTCTGGGATTGGAATGAAAAGTGACCTTTTCCAGTCCTGTGCCCACTGCTGAGGTTTCCAAATTTGCTGGCATATTGAGTGCAGCACTTTCACAGCATCATCTTTTAGGATTCGAAACAGCTCAACTGGAATTCCATCATCTCCACTAGCTTTGTTCATAGTGATGCTTCCTAAGGGTTGTTTAGTCACTAACTACATCATGTCTGACTCTTTACAATCTCATGGATATGATCTCATAGCCTGCCAGACTCCTCCGTCCATGGGATTCTCTAAGCAAGAACACTGGAGTGGGTTGCCATGCCCTCCTCCAAGGGATCTTCCTGAGCCAGGTATTGAACCCAGGTCTCCTGCATTGACAGGCTGATTATTTACTGCTGAGCAACCAGGGAAGCCCTCTATTGGGGTTACCACTTTCTAATGTGTGATATTAATACCAGAGGGGTTAGTGAAGCAGACTTAGGGTGGTCTGGACTGGGTAAAGAACCTGCCCCTCCTATGTCTGGTAGTACTAGCATCTGTCTTACTATCATCTTTACCATGTGTGTGTGTGTTTAGTTGCTAGGTCATGTCTGACTATTTTGGGACCCCACAATTGTAGCACACCAGGCTCCTCCATCCATGGAATTTTCCAGGTAAGGATACTGGAGTGGATTGCCATTTCCTTCTCCAGGTGATCTTCCTCATCCTTAAAATGTGTCTGTCAAAGTCCTGGATGACTTCCATACGCACATCAGTGATTAATTCTGCACCTTTAGGTTCTTTCTGTAGTTTCCATCAGTCTGTCACAGCCACTTACTTTAAGGTTATACTGTACACATTACATTTACCAGTACAAGTTGAGAAGTCTCTCTCTGAAGCACTCTTCTCTCTACCCATTACCTCTCATTTTCCCTCCTTGGTTATTTCAGTATTCCACCAAATCCTCATCCCATTGAGTTTTTACTCCTTTGTCCTATTACTTCTCCTTCCCTTATATACCTCATCTCACTTCTCTTTTTACGAAGCTTAGAGTCCAGAGACCACCAATATAACTACTCTGTTATGAACTTTAAGTCCTACGGCCTTCTCTTCCTCCATCATATTAATAGTTGCCTTGAAAAATCCCTATGCAATTTAAACCTAATTATATGTTTACTCTTTATCAGCACCCAAGCCAAACATTGGAGAGAGAGATAGCAAGATGGACGCCCATCTTTTATTATCTAATCTTAGAAGTGATATTGCATCGCTTCTTCTGTATTCTATTAGAAGCAAGTCAATGATCAAGGAGAGAGACTGTGTGATGGCATGAATACTAGAAGGCAAGGATCCCTGGAGGTTGTCTTAGAAACTGCCTACTACATCTGAGTTGCCTGTGACCCACATCTCAGCAATGTTAATTGGCAATTTTCTGCCCTCAGCTCACTTGACCTCTCAGTAGGGTTTGGTACAATTGATTACTTCTTCCTTAAAACACTGAGTCTCTAGGTTTTTGAGATAGCATAATGATTAGATTTTTCTTATTACTGACTCCTTTTCCTCTACTTACCTCTAAATATTGCCAGGTTTGAAAGCTCTGTCCTTTGGCCTTCTTATCTTCTATTCCATAGCTTTTAATAGCATCTGTATGCTGACAAGGCTCAGATCTGTGGCTCTTCCAGTATCTTTCTCACAAGCACCAGAATCATATGTCCAACTGCTTACTTAACATTTATTTCTGCTTGGATGTCTGATACATATCTCAAATTTCTCATATTTAAAAGAACTATTGATGTCTTCTAACTCTTCCCTCCCCTCCATCATCTCCTACCCCACCATCCCTTCTGCTCAAGTAAAGCACCCTTAATTTCAATTGGCCTTTTGGCCTTAATTCAATTTCTATTGCTTGGCCTTTTCAGGACAGTTGGCACAACTCTCAGGGAATAGGAGTTCTTGTTGTATCCAAGTTTAGGTACTTGTGGAACATGAGTTCTGGACAGAGAAAGAACATTACCACAATAATAGCTATTGTTTATAATGGCACCTCTGGATACCTACCATTATTCTAGATGAATTAAATTTTTTTTTATCACTGTAATTCACTCATTCAAACAAATTGTTTTTTAAAAAAAGATAGTTTGATTTTTATTTTGTTGATGAAGAAACTGAGTCTCAGAAGGTTTAATGTATTTACTTAAGAGCGTATTGCTGGTGAGAGGTTCAACTGTAAGTGACAGGAACCCAACTGTGGCTAAAGCAAAATGCAAGCTTGACTGTCCCCTCACAGGCTACATGGGCTGGCATGGTGGCTCCACAACTCCAGCCTCTGCTGCATGTTGCTCTCCACTCTCTACCCAAGGCTATCTCATGGCCCAAGACGGTTGCTTGAACATCAGCTTTCATAGCACCCTACTTGCCAGCAAGAAGGAAGAAGAGGGAGCTGGGGAAGTCCCACTTCTCTTAAGAACACTTCTTGGAAGTTACAAAGCCACTACTGCTCTTCATTTGTTCAGGCTGCTGCATAGAAAATTACCATCAACTGAGTGGCTTACACACAGCAGAAATTTGTCTGGAGACTGGGAATTCCAAGATCAAGGTGCTAGGAGAGTCTGTGTCTGTTGAGAGACCACTTTATTTGTCCATTATTGAGCTACAAAAACTATGTCACTAACCATCAAAATCAGTGAAATCAAGACTTTTCAGACCCAGCTTTCTTTTCCAGCTCCACCAGTCCAGTAGCCTCATACTTGCTTTTTTTAAAGAACCTTTTTATTTTATATTAGAGAGTGGTCATGTATGGATGTGAAAGTTGGACTGTGAAGAAAGCTGAGAGCCGAAGAATTGACGCTTTTGAACTGTGGTGTTGGAGAAGACTCTTGAGAGTCCCTTGGACTGCAAGGAGGTCCAACCAGTCCATTCTGAAGGAGATCAGCCCTGGGATTTCTTTGGAAGGACTGATGCTAAAGCTGAAATTCCAGTACTTTGGCCATCTGATGCAAAGAGCTGACTCATTGGAAAAGACTCTGATGCTGGGAGGGATTGTGAGCAGGAGGAGAAGAGGACGACAGAGGATGAGATGACTAGATGGTATCACTGACTCGATGGACATGAGTTTGGGTAAACTCTGGGAGCTGGTGATGGACAGGGAGGCCTGGAGTGCTGTGATTCATGGGGGTCACAAAGAGTCGGACATGACTGAGAGACTGAACTGACTGAACTGATTGCTGATTAACAACATTGTGATAATCACAGGTGGACAGCAAAGGAACTCAGCCATACATACACATGTATCCATTTCCCCCAAACTCCCTGCCCATCCAGGCTGCCACACAACATTGAGCAGAGTTCCTCGTCACAGAAAGCCATATTCTTGTCCTCACATGGTGGAAGAGGCAAGGAGGCTCTTTGAGGTCCTTTTTTAATTTTTTCTACAAGGGCACTAATCCCATTCATGAGGGCTCCATCTCTGTGATCATATCACCTCTCAAAGACCCCTTCCTAATAAAACTGGAGGTTAGGATCTTAAAATGAGTTTTGAGGGGATATGAACATTCAGTCTATAACCTTATTTCAACCTTTGACCAGAAAAATCTCAAAGGCTTGCCCAGCTGCAAGGGAGACTGGGAAATGTGGACTGATCTCAAAGACCATGTGCCCACCTAAATTCAGAATTTATATTATCCTGAGGAAGAAAAAGAAATGGGTTTTAGAGGACAGCTAGCAGTCTGCTGCAACAGGGATATAAACACAGGGCTGCGTGATTCAGTGCTCACAACCTTTCTGTCTTTCCACCCTTTGCCTCCAGAGCAGCTAATGTTCCAGAAACAGCTTTGCCATGTGTCCTGGGGCAGCCTCTGTGCCTCTGAAACTCAGCCTCTGACACATATGCTACAGCCGAGGTCTCATTATTTCCTCAGTTTTCTTTTGCTCCTCAACCTTTTGAATACTCGTATAAACTTACCCCATATGTTGTAATTACTTGTTTTCAGTTTTTCTGAGTCAAACATTGGCTAACTGGTAAGTTTATTACATGGCTGACTGAATTAATGTACAACTCGATATTGTTTATGTGTCTCCAACACGTTGTCTGGCATTTTATAGATGTTCAACAGGTAAGTATTATTGAATAAATGGGTGACTGGCTGGAAAGTCTTTCCTGATTCAACTTTTTTTTCTTTTTTTCTGATTTTGGATAAACCTAGCCTTTGCCTTTAGGATTGAAAGAAAAGAAAAATGGATAAAGAAGATGAGTTATGTTCACACTAGTTCTTCCATTCCCTACTTCTTTCTCTTTCTTTAGAATTGATGCAATAATCACGAATATTTTTAAAATCCAAATGGACCACCACAATATTGGGTTGGCCAATAAGTTCATTTGGGTTTTGTAATGGAGAAATCCAAACAAATTTTTTGGCCAACCCAGTACTTACTAGGAAATGTCCCAAGTATACCACATTCAAGACTGATGACCACTGTATTAATGTTTCAGAATTTAGGAGTATTAGGGAAATTGTAATACATTTTATTCAGCCAAAGTTTACATATTTTCTCTTTTTGATGTCTTCTTCACTGGAAACCTAAATAGAATTTTATATTTCAAACCCCTAAAGATGAAATAAATGTTTGAAAAATCCCTTGCAAGGTAGTATCAGTGAATTCACAGTTATCCCAACTTTATAAAGAAGTAAGCATCATTATATTCCTTATGAAAAACTCCAGCAAAACCATTGACATGGTTTGACTATAAACATCCAGCAACTAAATGACTGTATCAAGCTACAATCCCTGTGCTCAGCGATTTAGAGGAAGTCAGCAGTTTAACCAAGGGTTTTTTTTTTTTTTTTTTTTTTGCTGAGCAATTGGGTCCAAAAATAAAACATTATTACATCAAACTGCAGACAAACTAAAATCTGAATACATTTGCTATCTTCTCATGGCATTTCTGTACCTAATGAGCACAGCTGAGCCTGAAGCCGTCAAGATGTTTTTCACCATTAGGCAATGGGGTAGAGGATTATCCCATAAGCCCTGATGGGCATCGTCAGTTCTGCTGGGCAAAGTAGGGGAAATGTCAGAAGAGGATGCCAATGTTTTCTAATCAATGAAAGAGAGCAGCTTAACAGCTAAGTTTCCAAAAACAGCTTTGGATACATTTCTAATACATTTCTCTGACCTTTTCTAATGCAGGGAAGATGCATTATTTGCATTAACTAGCATGGTGAAAAATTCCTTCTGGACTGCCAAGTGCCTTTCTATGAGTGGTGGGAAATATGTTAGTAATCACAGCAATCTGTTAGAAGGAGCCAGAGCTGATTTTTTGGACTTTGCCTCTGAGTTCATGTAAAATGTGAAACAACTTAGTTACATTGCATTAGTCTTTTCTTATGAAAATGTTAACATTTGTCTAACAACACTGGTGCAAGATGCTTAGGATTTTAAGTGCCAGTATGCTTAGGCTGGGCTTTCCAGGTGGTACAATCGTAGAGAATTTGCCTGCCAATGCAGGAGACGCCAAGAGATGTGGGTTTTATCCCCAGGTTCAATCCCTAGGTCAGGAAGATCCCCTGGAGTAGGAAAGGGCAACCCGCTCTTAGTATTCTTGCCTGGAAAATTCCAAGGACAGAGGAGCCTGGCAGGCTTCTGTCGATGAGGTTGCAAAGCGTTGGACACGTCTGAAGCACCAAGTGTGTGCACAGACACACACACAGAGACACACACAGACACACACACACACATATGGTTAAGCACCTGGATGTTGTTAAAAAGAAACACTTCGGGAGGTAATATAATTACCATTTCTAACATAGTTACAACTTGACGAACACTAAAGGTATTTCATTTACTCCTCACAGCAATGCTTGGAAAGAAGTATGACTGGTGTAATTTAACAGATAACAAAAATGTGTGGTTGAGGGATTAAGTAATTTGGCCCCAAACCACAAAGCTACTAAATGATAGAATTAGAATTGGAACCCAGGTCAGTCTGACTCCCAGAGCCAACACTCTTCCCTACTCTTTGTTTCTCCCTCTGCCTTTGCTCTTCTCAATTGGCTGCTATTGTGAGAGTTACTTAGCTTTTTACTGCATCAATATCTTTGTCTGTAAAAAGGCAGCAAGAATAATTTTGTGTCATTGGGATTATGAGACTGAATTATATTCTGGTTATAAAACACTCAGTAAAATGCCTTTTTACACACATCATGCTATTATCATTCTTTTAAATGATCACAAGCAAGGATTGGGAAGAATTTAGTTATCACCCTGTTTTTTTATCTGGT
The DNA here is from genome assembly GCA_006408675.1 of Madoqua kirkii. NCBI lineage: Eukaryota > Metazoa > Chordata > Mammalia > Artiodactyla > Bovidae > Madoqua > Madoqua kirkii. The sequence continues at coordinate 65,500 of SJYC01140168.1, read as the reverse complement.
GAGTAGGAGTCACATTGGATAAATGTCATTTACTGCCAACAGAGCTCACATCCAGGTTCCTAGACTGACAGAACTTGGAAGACTCCATATGAAGCCTTCTCTGTAGTAAATGATGAGGAAAGTGAGGCCAAACTGAGACTAGGAGAACTATGCACTTGGTTTTTAAGAACTGTTTTTAAAGTTACTGATGAGCCTGTCCATGAGAGTACAATGAACTCTTCTCTATTATTCTGCTTTTATTTCATTGCTTGAATGTGCCATTATGTAAACAATTAGTTATCAATCAAATCTATGTTATGCTCAACACTTTGAAAATACTTATTAAAAGTGAAATTTTCTAAAAACTTAAATATCCATAATCTGTGAAAACTTGCACTTCTTATTGAAGTATATTCAAAAAGCATATTTTTTTTAATTTATCTTTTTTATCTATTTCTCTCTCTTTTTTATTAATTTAAAACTTTATTCTATTTTACAATACTGTAATGGTTTTGCCATACATTGACATGAATCAGCCACAGGTGTACATGATCTCCCAATGCCAAAGCCCCCTCCCAGGGTCTCCAGCATTCCAGGCAGATGCTTTAACCTCTGAGCCACTGGGGAATCCCAATATTCTGAATAAATAGGTGGCATGGGATATTATTGGATATGGAAGATACTGAACATATCCAATAATATCCCATGCCACCTATTTATTCAGAATGAAATGATAGTTCAACTTACAAGTTGACATTAAAATGTATGTTTTTAACAAAGGCCACTGCAAAAAAGGAATAAATTAAAATATTTGATTGGGTGATGCATATATGTCAATTCATACAACTCTTGGGAGCCATCTATAAGGGGCTGTGTACTTGAGGTTAAGAACCTCTGGCTGAAGTCTTTAAAATCCACCTCTATGAAGTCAGATCGACAGTAAGCTATGCTCTTAACCCACTTGAAAATGGCTCTCCATAGAATTGCTTTTACTGAATGATGATGCCTCCAATTTAGAGTGAGGACCACTGTAAGAAACAGCCTCATAAAACTTGTTGCTCTGTTAACTGTGGGCTTCTCTTGTGGCTCAGCTGGTAAAGAATCCACCTGCAATGCAGGATACATGGGTTCAATCCCTGGGTTGGGAAGATCCCCTGGAGAAGGGAAAGGCTACCCACTGCAGTATTCTGGCCTGGAAAATTCCATGGACTATATAGTCCATGGGGTCGCAAAGAGTCGGACACAACTGAGCGACTTTCACTTTCATTTTTATGTTAACTGTATAGATATTATGAAAGATGTTTTCATCACATTACACAGTTTTCTCTCTCTCTCTGGCAGCCACAGGGAAAGTTTATTTTTATCTTTATGGACACCTTGAAACACAAAGTGAATCATATTTCCCTTCATAGTGGTTTTGAGGAGATTTAGAGCCATATTTGTGGCCCACCAAAAATACTGAGTCAATATTTTTGAAATCTTGATGGCGCAAAGTTAGTTCAAGCTGCTATTTTAAAGCTGCCAGCTGTTTTCGGATTCATTTTTGATAAGGACTACTTTATATGTTAAGAAAAATATTTTCATCTCTTTGCAAAGGTAAAACCCAAATGTCTTTTTTCAGAATGGAGAACTTTGGATGATCTGGGAGCTAAATTTCTCTGAATACTAATGTGAACCTTGCCCTTTTTAGGGGGTACTCACATCTGTCTGGACTAAAAAAAGTGGGTCTGACACTGAAGGTGAAGAAAAAGTAATTTTCTCTCCCCTCTCATTAGGCCCCAGTGAAAGGTAGTGTCCTAGACTTCCAATAGCGAAATCAGAGTCAAAAAATTCCTTTGTGGAACGTAAGCTGGAGTCTGCCATGAGGGTGAGTGCAAGAAAGAGGAGAGCTGTCTGGCAAGAAAGCACTGCATGTTTTCTTTGGAGGCATTTGTGTTCCTGTTCTTTTGTACCTTTCTGGGTTTTGGTTTCTATAGCTGTATGTCATCTTGATATAAGGGTGGACTCTCTTCCTTGTGATTGTAGCTTTAAGGCTAGCACCAGTCTTAGCCTTCATACTGTCCTTAGACCCCTGAAAAGCAATGGAGAAAGAAGTAGGCACAGAAAGTACACAGAAGTCATGGTTCTGAGTGTAAGAGAAGACTCAGTATTGCCCACTGTCAGTTTAACCCATTGAGAATCTGGTCCCTCTGCAGTGGCTTTCTGAGAATTTACAGTGATGGGGATAAGAGGTGGCAAAAAATATATATAAATAAATAAAAAGAAAAAGAAGAAGAAGAAGTGGCTTCCACCTGGCCCTTTACTGGGCAAACATTTTCTAAGGACGTTCAGAATCTGACCCACTAGTTGGAGAGCTGAGCTCAGTAGTTTGATGAAAGACAAACAGCAAGCAACACTAAATAACATCTGAAAAATGCTGCCCTTTAAACTCTCCTATTCTGAGCTGTGCTCTGCTGAACCAAAAGGCTAGTTCAGGCATGCAGCTGACAGTTCAGAATCTGACCCACTAGTGGAGAGCTGAGCTCAGTAGTTTGATGAAAGACAAACAGCAAGCAACACTAAATAACATCTGAAAAATGCTGCCCTTTAAACTCTCCTATTCTGAGCTGTGCTCTGCTGAACCAAAAGGCTAGTTCAGGCATGCAGCTGACGTGATTACTGTTGGGGATCTCTCGGTTGCATTTGATATGCAGAAAGATTGATGAAAATAATTGCACTCGAAGAGAAACTGGTTAAACATTTGTGACTTAGAACCTGAAATGATTTAAAATTACCCAATACAAAGGTTATAACAATGAGTATTTCATTTACTACTTTAAGAACTACTAGAATATTTATTGGGAATATGTTTACAACAGGCAAATCTTATTCAAGGAAAGTGGAAATATACTGCCATCGGAAGAAGCGGGGCAGGGATCTGGGTAGAAAAAAAAATGACAGTAATGGTTGTTTCATGAGGATGATGATGAAAATGCTTTTATATATGGAGGTTTTACAAATTAAAAAAAAGTTTCACATATACTACGACTGTTGATCTTCCCAGAAACCCTATGAAATTTGGTTATTATTTCAATTTTATAAGTGAGTAAACAGGCTCAAAGTTCTGCAACTAGCACGTGCTAAAGTGGTAATTAAATACTTACTAAGATTTGTTGTTCAGTCACTAAGTCTTGTCTGACTCTTTGCAACCTCATGGACTGAGGCATGCTAGGCTCCTCTGTCCTCCAGTATCTCCTAGAAATTGCTCAAAGCAACAGTCCTTCCAATGAATATTCAGGGTTGATGTCCTTTAGGACTGACTGGCTTGATCTTTTTGAGGTCCGGTTAAGATTCAGGATAATTGAAAAGTATCCTTTCAAACTTTAAGTGGGCTTTTCACATGGTCACCCTGTAAACTGATGTGGCTCCATATTTCTGAAAAGTGTTTATATACTGGGGTTTCTGTTAAGTTCATCCCTGAGTATGTGCAAGGGATTTGGTGATGGACAGGGAAGCCTGGCATGCTGCAGTCCATGGGGTCACAAAGAGTCAGACACGACTGAGTGACTGAACTGAACTGAGCATGTGCAAATGATTTGGAAGTTATACTCATAACCTTCCTTTTAGTTTCTTTGCCAAACTTTGCTATTTTATGCTTCCTTATTTCACCTAATTTTCTGATCTCTCTTATTCTCTGACCACACCTAAAGTGCCAGAAAAGCAAGCATCAGCCAGCCTGATTTCTTCTTCAGATTGTTTGATACCTCCAACCTCAAGTGTGTAGTGTGACTGCTTTGCTTAGAGGGATTATATCTTGGGTACCTACAGTGTTATCTGTCATCCTTTTACTTGGATTCTGTGCTGGTTCATTAAATATGCCATTTATTTATAGGCGTAAGAGATATCCTAGAATAGTGGAAATGAGAAGGGTTTGTATTTGGATAAATTATTGTTCTACTTTGGGTTGTTGTTTCAGTTCAGTTCAGTTTAGTCGCTCAGTCGTGTCCAACTCTTTGCAACCCCATGAATCACAGCACGCCAGGCCTCCCTGTCCATCACCAACTCCCGGAGTTCACCCATACTCACGTCCATCGAGTCAGTGATTCCATCCAGCCATCTCATCCTCTGTCATCCCCTTCTCCTCCTGCCCCCAGTCCCTCCCAGCATCAAAGTCTTTTCCAATGAGTCACCTCTTCCCATGAGGTGGCCAAAGTCCTGGAGTTCCAGCTTTAGCATCATTCCTTCCAAAGAAATCCCAGGGCTGATCTCCTTCAGAATGGACTGGTTGGATCTCCTTGAGTGGTACCTCACTGTGGTCTTGGCTGCCGTGCCTGCTCTGCCAGAGCCGTGCTACTGGCCAGGCGGGCCAATGGGCCCCCCCAGAGGAGTAGGCCCAAGGGGGCTCTGGCCAAGTGACGCAGGACCTGCAGGGCTGCAGCCATGCTCCACTGCTCTCAGCACCACTTGGCGTCCATGGCATACATGCTGACTGCAGCAGCAAGTGTGGACGGAGCAGGGGTCAGGCTCCAGCTTTACCACGGGACATCTCCATTTCTCTCACTGGGGCTCCTGCCTGTCTGGCGCCGGAAGTGACGTCACCCGCCGGCCAAGGCCCCAGGCTTTCCTCAGGGAAATGGCTGTCAAGTAATGTCTGAGAAAATAAGAGCCCGCTGCTGCCTGGGCCTGCTTCCCCTGAGCCAATGGCCCTGTGACTCTGCAGGCCCTCACGGCACCGACATACCGCCTAACCATTCGGCGACCCGAGGTCCAGCCCCCTAAATTTATCTTTTTATTTTTATTTTTTTTAATACTTTATTCTACTTTACAATACTGTATTGGTTTTGCCATACATTGACATGAATCAGCTACAGATGTACACGATCTCCCAATGCCGAAGCCCCCTCCCACCTCCCACCCCACACCATCTCCCTGGATAGAACAGAGTATTTTTAAAGGCCAATTTGAGAGGGCAAATCTGGAGCACTCACAATTTTACTCATATCCTCATATTTTTAAAAATGTATTTTTATAATGATTCATTTTTACCTTGAAAGTTCATATAAATAAGTATGTATGTTCATTCTGTCTCTTATACACATCTGGTTTTGCCATACATTGACATGAATCAGCTACAGATGTACACGATCTCCCAATGCCGAAGCCCCCTCCCACCTCCCACCCCACACCATCTCCCTGGATAGAACAGAGTATTTTTAAAGGCCAATTTGAGAGGGCAAATCTGGAGCACTCACAATTTTACTCATATCCTCATATTTTTAAAAATGTATTTTTATAATGATTCATTTTTACCTTGAAAGTTCATATAAATAAGTATTAAAAACAAGAACTCTTGGTTCAAATGGGCAAGAAACATGTCTTCACTATATTTTATTTTTCAACACTGGTCATAAAATGGAAAGGGCTTGAGAGCTGAGTTTACAATGTCCTCAAATGTTAAAACAGTCTCATTAGTCATCACCAAGCTCATGAGGTAAGTATTATAATGCCCATATTAAAATGAGATCATTGAGGCTCAGAGATTTTGAGTATATAATTAAAGAACATCACACAGCTATAAGGGACATAGATAAGACTAGAACTCAAGTCTTTATGATTCCTAAAGCCTGAGTTTTTTCCATTAGTATAGGGTTAGAATATAACAGAATTTTTGAACTTCAGATTATTTTTTTACCACACATGTTTATCAACCACCTCACTTTTCGTCTTAATGGATCAGTCATAGTCAAGGAGAGAGAGGTAAGTCTTTTGGTGTAGGAATTAAATCTTGCATGGCTGTAAGAAGTTGCAACTTGAAGGCAGGAGAAGCAATCACAGGGTCAGAGAATGATCTCGAGCACTGGCACATGGGGTTAGTCAGAGCTTGTGGGAGACTTTCAGATGCTATGCATATCCAGCTGCTGACGTGGGGAAGCTCGAGGAAGAGTGTGTGGAAGCTGCTGCCCCTCAAGTCTGTAGCCAGGCATGTGGTTCTCAGTCTCTCATACTCCCCAGGGGCATGTGTAACACACTTATGCAAGAAAGCCCCAGACTCAGCAGCTGGCAATGAAAGGCAAATTTGTGATCTCTCTTCTGTTGCTCTTGTCAGCCTTATCCTATGCCACTGCCTTATCGCATTCTTCTGCAGTGTGAACTGGACTTCTCGGTAGGTTTTGTGTGAAAAGCCAATAAAATAAAAAATGGGACAGAGCTTAGGAAAAGGTCTGGCACAAAACAGATATGAGTTTCAAACCAAAGAAACTATGAATACTTCTCCTGGTTAAAGCAGAGGGTACGCTTCTTCAAGGTTATTAAGTAGCTCAGAGAATTTCCACGAGGGGCCAGATCAGTATGGAAGGCACACGAACAGAAAAGGCATCAAGCTACAGCATGCATCTGTCCTGGCAGCAAGCCCGTTGCAGCCTCTTCCAGGCACTGACACTGGGCACTGTCGATTCTGGGTCCTGAATTCCAGAGTCACCACAGCTGTTGTTAGAAACCAAAGGTCTCTGTTATCAGCCACTCCAGGGAATGGCTTTCAAGTTCCTGTATTTCTCCCTGCTGCTGCTGCATCACTTCAGTCTTGTCCGACTTTGTGCGACGCCATAGACGGCAGCCCACCAGGCTCCCCTACCCCTGGGATTCTCCAGGCAAGAACACTGGAGTGGGTTGCCATTTCCTTCTCCAAGGCATGAAAGTGAAAAGTGAAAAGGAAATTGCTCAGTCGGGTCTGACTCTTAGCAACCCCATGGACTGCAGCCTACCAGGCTCCTCTGCCCATGGGATTTTCCAGGCAGGAGTACTGGAGTGGGGTGCCATTGCCTTCTCCACTACTCTCTTCTAAACCCATATTTCACACGTGTACATCTGACTGGCAGAGGCCGAAGGACACGTCTGCACCCTTGCTGCGTGAGAGGCTGGGAAAGCAAGCGAGTGAAAGATAAAGATAAATTTTCTGTGGGCTGCCTTCTAGAAAATGAGTTTCTTTCCTACAAATTTGATGGAAACTGGTGATAGCCTGGTGCTTAAAGCAGTCAGTTCTGGTAAACTATGAGACTTAAAGTCTAGCCCTCTGATCATACTAGAGGAAAAACTGGTACTTCTTTGATCTTAAATGCTGCTTGGTTGCTGTTACAGAGTTTTGGGCTTCCCTTGTGACTCAGATGGTAAAGAATCTGCCTGCAATGTGGGAGACCCATATTCAATCCCTGGGTCAGGAAGATCTCCTAGAGAAGGAAATGGCTACCCACTCCAGTATTCCTTGGAGAAGGCAATGGCACCCCACTCCAGTATTCTTGCCTGGAAAATCCCATGGACAGAGGAGCCTGGTAGGCTGCAGTCCATGGGGTCATGAAGAGTTGGACATGACCGAGCGACTTCACTTTCACTTTTCACTTTAATGCGTTGGAGAAGGAAATGGCAACCCACTCCAGTGTTCTTGCCTGGGGAATCCCAGGGATGGTGGAGCCTGGTGGGCTGCCATCTATGGGGTCGCACAGAGTTGGAAATGACTGAAGTGACTTAGCAGCAGCAGCAGCCAGTATTCTTGCTGGAGAATTTCATGGACAGCAAGCCTGGCAGGCTACAGCCCACGGGGTTGCAAAGAGTCTGACAAGACTGAGTGACTAACACTTTCTTTCACTTTCACTCTTATCACACAAGAGGAAGGGCTGGTTACATCTTTGGTCTTGAATGCTGCCTGGTTGCTGGGATTCAAGCCGCTAACTATATCACACTAAAACAATGGCAAATCTTGGGCCCCAGCTTTCTCATTATACCAGAGGAGGGCCTGGTATTTCCCAAAGTCATGAAAGATGAGGGCAGGACTGGAGCAAGTGTTATGCCATGCCATATTACTATGGTACCCCAACCCCTGATTACTTGAAGGGAGGGGTTGGTGCTTTCCTAACCATATAGCTCATCAGCCCCTTGGCCGAAGACTGATGTGTGTCTCTCTCTCTAGGAGTCTGCTGTCTGCCTTGTTGGATCTCTGTGCATCACTTCAGAATGCAACAGATTAGATAGGCCTGCCGACCTGCTACTGCTTCTGTCTCAGTAAGTTTCATTCATTTGTTCGTTCATTTAGTCCTGGTGTGGCCCTGCTGGTGCCACTGGGAAGCACCTTCTTGCACAAGAGCAAATGCCTGGTTTCCACCTTTGGAAGACTGGACTCCTAATATAGAAAATTACTAAGACATGATCAAGCTGGATTCATCCCAGGATCATAAGGGTGGTTTGACATATGCCAATCAATCAACGTGACATACCACATCAACAAAAGAAAAGACAAACCACATGATTATCTCAATACATGGAGAAAAAGCATCTGATAAAATTCAACATCCACTCATGATAAAAAAATCTTACCAAAGTGGGGACAGAAGGAACATATATCAAATTAATAAAAGCCATTTTATGACAAACTCACAGCCAGCATAATACTCAATAGTGAAAAGTTGAAAATCCTTCCTGCTAAATTCAGGAACAAGACAAAGCCACTCTCACCATTTTTAGTCAACAGAGAAAAGTTCTAGCCACAGGAATCAGACAAGAAAGAAAAATAAAAGATACCCAGAATGGAAGGGAAGAGGCAAAATTGTCATTATATGCAGATGATATGATACTATACATAGAAAATCCTGGAACTGTTAAATGAATTTGGCAAAGTAGCAAAATCGTGGACTAACATACAGAAATTGGTTGTATTTCTTTACATTAACAATGAAATATCTGAAAGGCAAAGTAAAAAAAAAAAAAGCCTTTTAAAATCACATTAAAAAGTACTTAGGGATACTGCTGACCAAGGAGGTAAAAGACTTACATGCTGGAGAACGATAAAACACTGATAAAGGCGATTGAAGATGATTCAAAGAAATGGGAGGATAGTTCATGCTCTCGGGTGTGCATGCATGCTAAGTTGCTTCAGTTGTATCTGGCTCTTTGTGACCCTGTGGACTGTAGCCTCCAGGCTCCTCTGTCCTTGGGATTCTCCAGACAAGAATATTAGAGTGGGTTGACACTGATAAAGGCGATTGAAGAGATTCAAAGAAATGGGAGGATAGTTCATGCTCTCGGGTGTGCATGCATGCTAAGTTGCTTCAGTTGTATCTGGCTCTTTGTGACCCTGTGGACTGTAGCCTCCAGGCTCCTCTGTCCTTGGGATTCTCCAGACAAGAATATTAGAGTGGGTTGCCGTATCCTCCACCAGGGGATCTTCCCAACCCAGGGATTGAACCCAGGTCTCTTAATCTTCTGCACTGGCAGGTGGATTCTTTTACTGCTGGTGCCACTGGGAAGCCCATACTCTTGGATGGGAAGATTTACTTTCACTTTCACTTTCATTGTTAAAATGGCAGTACCACCCCAAACAATCTACAGATGTAGTGCAATCCTTATCAAATTACCCATGACATTTTTCACGTAACTAAAACAAATAATCCCAAAATTTATATGGAATGATAAAAGACCCAGAAGTGTCAAAGCAATCTTGAAGGAAAAACAGAAAGCATAACCCTCCCAGAATTCAGACTGCAAGACCACAGTAACCAAAATGGTGTGGTATTGGTACAAAAACAGACATGTAGATGGATGGAACAGAACAGACAGCCCAGAAAGAAACCCACTCACCTAGGGTCAACTAAACTTTAACAAAGGTGGCAAGAATATACAATGGGGCAAAAGAGTCAGTCTTTTCAGCAAGTGGTGTTAGGAAAGCTATATAGCCACATGTAAATCAATGAAGTTAGAAAACACTCTTATACCATACACAAAAATAAGCTCAAAATGGCTTAAAGATTTAAATATGAGACATGACACAAAAAAACTCCTAGAGGAGAATATAGGCAAAACATTCTCAGATATAAATCATGGCAATGTTTTCTTAGGTCTGTCTCCCAATCCAACAGAAATAAAAGCAAAAATAAACAAATGGGATCTAGTAAAACTTATAAGCTTTGCACAGCAAAGGAAATCACAAACAAAGCAAAAAGAGAATATACAGATTGAGAGAAAATCTTTGTAAATAATGAAAAAAAAAAAACTTTAAACAACTCAGTCAAAAATGGGCAGAAGATCTAAACAGACATTTCTCCAAAGAAGACATACACATAGAGTTAGGAACATGAAAAGATGCTAAACAACAATAACAATGAGATGCTCAAAATTACTATTAGAAGAATGCAAATCAAAACTGCAATGAGATATCACCTCACGCTGATCAGAATGGCCATCATTAAAAAGTCTACAAGTAATAAATGCTGGAGAGGGTGTGGAGAAAAAGTAATCCTCCTACAGTGTTGGTGGGAAAGTAAATTGGTACAGCCACTATGGAAAATAATATGGAGGCTCCTTAAAAAACTATAAATACACTTGTCACATGATCCAGCAGTCCCATTTCTGGGCATATATCTGGAGAAAACTCTAATTTGAAAAGATACCTGCACCCCAATGTTCATAGCAGCACTATTTACAATATCCAGGACACAGGAACAACAACAATCTGTCCATTGACAGATGAATGGATAAGGAAGATGTGGCATAAATACATGTGATGAATACCACTCAATTGTAAAAGAGACAGAAACAATGCCACTAGCAGCAGCATGAACAGACACAGAGGTGGTCAAATTAAGTGAAGAAGTCAGACAGAAAAGACAAGTCCCATATGATGTCACTTATACATGGATTCTGAATCTGATATAAGTGAGCTTATTTACCAAACAGAAACAGATTCACAGACATAGAAAAGTTTATGGTTACCGAAGAGGAAATGGGGTAGGAGAAGGATAAACTAGGAATGCAGGAGTAGCAGACACAAACTACTATATATAAAAAAGATAAACAACGAGGTCCTACTGTACAGAACAGGGAACTATATTCAACATACTGTGACAAACCATAGTGGAAGAGAACATGAAAAATAATATACACATTTTTCTATATGTATATTCTTTTTCATATTGTGCTGCTGCTAAGTTGTTTCAGTTGTGTCCAACTCTGTGTGACCCCATAGACGGGCTGCCGTCGTCCCAGGCTCCCTCGTCCCTGGGATTCTCCAGGCAAGAACACTGGAGTGGGTTGCCATTTCCTTCTCCAATGAGTGAAAGTGAGAAGTGAAAGTGAAGTCGCTCAGTCGTGTCTGACTTTTCACGACCCGACCCCATGGACTGAAGCCCACCAGGCTCCTCTGTCCATGGGATTTTCCAGGCAAGAGTACTGGAGTGGGTTGCCATTGCCTTCTCCAAAATCAGATATATATGTATATACATATATATCTGAATCAGTTTGCTGTACATCAGAAATTAACACATTGTTAATAAACTATATATACTTAAATTAAAAAAATAAATATGGAAATTTATCCAAATTTAGGAAAGTTGTTCAAAGATGCTGGTGGCCTCCAACAAATATTAATTCATAACTATTTTCACTGCCCTATACCCTACTGACTTATTCCTGGTGGACTCCATTACCTCAAAGGGTAAATTTTGGCATTGGCCATGCCTAGGTAACCTTGGGTCCAAATTCTGCTATTGCTATAATACCCTGGATAAACAGCACTCTCTAATGAGTCTCAGTTCCTCATTAGTGAAATAAGACACTATAGTAATTGTTATGATTACTATCTTTTAGTCATGATATAACTGACTTTGTCATGTCAAAGTGTTGTTATTATGATGAAAATAAGGTATCCAAAACAAGCAAAGTATGCAAAGACTTACTAACATGTCAAGCACACAGTAAACATATAAGAAGTGTGAGTGATTCTTATAGGAAGACTTCAAGGAAAGGAGTTCTATCCTGCTCTTAATTCTTTAGGGCTCAGTCTGGTGATAGCGCACTCTGTTTTCTTTTCCTTTTTAAAAAAAAAATATTTGGCCACGCCAGGTCTCAGCTGTGGCACACAGGACCTTTGATCTGTGTTGCAGTATGCGGGATCTCTAGTAGCAGCTTGAAAATTCTTAGTTGTGGCATGTGGGATATAGTTCCCTAACCAGGGATTGAACGCGGGTCTCCTGCACTTGAAGCAGTAAGTCTTAACCACTAGACCGCCAGCAAAACACCCCCGCCCCTGACTTCTGTTTCCTTACTCACTTTCATCCTAAAACCCAGCTGCAGAGGCAAGTCTCGGAAATCTGCTTTTCATCAAAGGAAGGGTGAGGAGGATACAAAGAACTGGAAAAACACACAGGGCTCATGGCTGCTGCTGCTGCTGCTAAGTCACTTCAGTCGTGTCTGACTCTGTGCGACCCCATAGACAGCAGCCCACCAGGCTCCCCTGTCCCTGGGATTCTCCGGGCAAGAACACTGGAGTGGGTTGCCATTTCCTCCTCCAATGCGTGAAAGTGAAAAGTGAAAGGGAAGTCGCTCAGTCAGGTCCAACTCTTTGTGACCCCATGGACTGCAGCCTACCAAGCTCCTCTGTCCATGGAACTTTCCAGGCAAGAGTACTGGAGTGGGATGCCATTACCTTCTCCGAGGGCTCATGGCAACTCATGCCTATTTATCATGGATATACAGCAAGCTTCCTCAATGCGAAATTCCCAAAGTACAAAGCATTCTAGTGCAGGGCAAATGTGGGCCTTAGGATAACAGTCTAATGTTGAATTCCAGCATTCCTTTTCACTACTTGTGGCACCTCAGGCCCTGGTGCCCCTCACCGATTTATTCACCTGGCAGACAGAAGTTTGTGGGTCATCTACTGTGTGCCAAACCACGGACTGGTGTGAACGGCACAGAGACTTCTGTAAGGAAGACAGACACGGTGGTGAATACTCCTGATGGACCGCAAACAATGTGATGACAAGAGGTGCCTGCAAGGTACAGCAAGGGCACAGAACAAAGAGCGCTTCTGTCTTTCTGGGTAGAGGGGAGGCCTCAGAATGCTCTATAGAGTAGGTAACATTGCAGCTGGGTGTAAAGACTAAGCAGGCATTTTCAGGACAGGCAGTGGGGAAAGGAACCCCTTAAAACAGATCAATCCTGACCTTCCAGAAATCAGAGGACTAGATAATCAATAACCAGATATATTTTTTTTTAATGGATAAAGTCTTTAATATCAAAAAGCTCCTTATCATCACTAGCAGGTGCAGTGAGTGATAAGTAGCAGCACCAAAGTACCAACAGAGCTGGTAAGTGTCATCTCACAGGTCTGGCCTGGGCACAACAGGTGCTCTCTCTCTTCTCAATCAAGGTTTACTCTGGAAGAGGATTCTCATTGAGCCACTTGCCTAAGTCTCTGGAATCGTGACATGCCTACTGTCAGTATCATAATATCAGTGAACCTTATACTGAAAACCTGGGTCTCCAGAAAGGTCTGCTGCTGCTATAAGTTGCTTCTGTCATGTCTGACTCTTTGCAACTCCATGGACTGTAGCCCGCCAGGCTCCTCTGTCCACGGGATTTTCCAGGCAAGAATACTGGAGTGGGTTGCCATGCCCTCCTCCAGGGGATCTTCCCCACCCAGGGATCGAACCTGCGTCTCTTGTCTCCTGCATTGGCTGGCAGGTTCTTTACTACTAGCAGTACCTGGTAAGACCCAGAAAGGGCTAGATTTCTAAAATAAGAGGATGGGAGTATAGGGTAATCACTCTACTGCAACTAAGAAGGGAAGGAGGGACAGACATGGGCTATGTGAACTAGTGTGTATGAGATATACGAATATGGCTATAGATCAAATATTTGACATAGTAAACCAACACAGTTTTATTTCCTCCCTAAATTATGCTGTCTTGTCGCTTCCACCTCCATGGCGAGGCTTGTTATTTCAGGGAAAGAGAGGACAGATTCTGCCTAGGAAGAAGAGGCAGTGTTGGATTTCCTGGGACATGATTATGCTTATGGAGTCTATTAGTCAGTTCTGGCTGTTACAACACATAGACTGGGTGGCTTAGGCAACAGGCATTTATTCCTCAGTTTTGGAGGCTTGAAAACTGAGATGAGGAGGCAGCAGGGCTGGGTTCTTGGTGAGGGATCCCTCTGGTTCACAGGTGGTTGCTTTCTTGCTGTATCTGTACACAGTGAAGAAAGAGAGAGCTCTGGTCCCTTCATCTCGGTACAAGGGAACTATCCCATCTGACCATGTCTAAACCTGCTTAGTTACCAAAGGCCCCTCAAATATCATCGCATTGGAGATTAAAGATTCAAAATGGAAATTTAGGACTGCATCATTGTAAGGAGAAACAAATCAAAATATGACAGAAAGGAAACAAAATGTCTGGCTTTTCTTGCTCAGGTGGGCTGCCCCAGAAAGAGAGAAATAGAGCTAGGGGGAGGCATTTTATGTTTCTGTTTCCCCTTCCCAAAGCTGCACTCTGATATGAGGCTGCTCCCTGCCCCACCCCAAGATTAAATCAATGGTGGACAAAAATGATGAAACTACATTTTCTTTGCTCATTAAAAAAAAGTAGGGTTAAATGATAAGAACTGCCATAATATTATCAAAGTATTTGAGTGGCAGAGTGAATAGAGACTATTTCCATGTTTGTCTGTTTTTTATTAGTCATGATTCTCAGTCAGACAAGATGAATACTGAACTGTATGGTTTCTCATTTGCTGCTTCATATAACTCATCTCTTTTTAAAGGCTTTCATGTATTTAACTTTTTGGACTCACCTCTTCATGAGTGAATCCATGGGTCTATGACATGCAATATGTTTATAAATTTGCACAGCAGGGAATCCACTTAAAGCCAGATTTTTTTTTTTGCCCTGGGGTAAGTCTGGACATGTCTGCACAGCTGGGAGAGAAGGCTGACAGGGCTCTGTTTACTTGTAGGACTAAAGATCCTTATGGTGAAGAATCCATCTTGAGCGAAAAGAATAGAGGCCAAAGGAAAATGATTATTGAGTCTTCAAATATATAGTAAGTCTTGGATTAGGCCTATTTTTTAGTAAAAGTTTCTAAACTTCTTTAACTCCCATTCAACAGATAATAAAATATGAAGCCTCGTGGGACTTGATTAAGCTTAAGGAGGAATAACACAGGATGTGACAAAGAGGAGAGGAAAAGCCCATCACTTCTGGTTCAGTTGGTTCAAGGACAGTAATGCAGGGTCAGACAAAGGGGAGGGAGGGGTCTCATTCAGACTGTCTCTTACTTCATCAAGGAAATAAGAGTGCAACAGGCATAAGGTATGAACTGTCCAGAATTTCCCCTATAAACACATATATTTATACTCCTTTTCAGAAACTTCTGTCTCAGAGGATGTGATGTTATACTTTTCGTAAAATATCTGTGCCCCATCCCTTTCCACCTCTCGAGAACTTGCTGTTGTCAGAGACCAAAAAAAAAATTTTTTCCTCTTATCTTCTTAGGTTCAGTATCTGGGGGCTTGAAAAATAAATGAACAAAAATAGAAAGAGCATACTTTTAAAGTTAATATTTACATGCACAGCAGTTGACAGAAAAGAAGTAAAACTCAAGGAAGCTATTAGACTTGGAGGTTTGTATACTATTTTAATGAAGAAAAGAGTGTCTGTGCATCAAAGGATGATAAAATGTGAAGTAACTAGGAAACATAAAGGAGAACGAAAGGAAGATAAGGGTTATTTTAGTAATGTCCGTTTATTCAGACTCATCTTGATGTTGACTCTCTCTCTGGTGATAAGAACTGCTCTTCCTGGTAGTGGTGGTGGAGGTACCTTCACAAAGGGGAATTTATGCCATACTAGGCAGATGAGAGGAGGAGAGAGAATCTTTCCTGCATGTGTTGATTCTCAGTTGCCTTCAGCTCAAAATAATCCTCATCCAAGGCGGCATGTTCTGATCGTCCTCTCTAGTGCAAGCATGCTCTCTCTGTGTCAGAGCTCCATTTCTGTCCCCGGTTGCTTCTTCCTCTCTTCTTGTGTGTGTGCCTGCGTGCTCAGTCGTGTCTGACTCTTTATGACCCCTGGGACTCTGTGTAGTCCGCCAGGCTCCTCTGTCCGTGGGATTTCCCAGCAAGAATACTGGAGTGGGTTGCCATTTCATCCTCCAGGGGATCTTCCTGACCCAGGGATGGACCTCGCATCTCCAGTTTGTCAGGTGGATTCTTTACCACTGAGCCACCTGGGAAGCTCAAATGCTTATCTCCGTGATGCATCCAGTGGCCGTTTCACATTCATTCAGAATGATTTTGTGGAGGATTTTCCAAGAGCAGGCATTGATCTAGGCGCTGAGGATACTCTGGGTAAATAATAGAGACATAGTCCCTATCCTCCTAAAATGTATTGTCTTTTGTCTCTACCCCCTCTAGTTACCATCTAATCTCATTTCCTTTTCACCCAAACCTCAGAGTAATCTACTCTGCCTGATCTTTCCTGTATAATCTTTATTTAAATTAGTGCCATGCTATCTATCATCCAAACCAGAAACCTATGAACTTATTTCAGTTTCCTCCTGCTCCTCACTCCACACATCATTAAATCCAGGTAGTGTTACCTACGGAGAAGGCGATGGCACCCTACTCCAGTACTCTTGCCTGGAAAATCCATGGATGGAGGAGCCTGGTAGGCTGCAGTCCATACGGTCGCTAAGAGTCAGACACGACTGAGCGACTTCACTTTCACCCTTCTCTTTCATGCATTGGAGAAGGAAATGGCAACCCACTCCAGTGTTCTTGCCTGGAGAATCCCAGGGACAGTGGAGCCTGGAGAGCCGCTGTCTATGGGGTGGCACAGAGTCGGACACGACTGAAGCGACTTAGCAGCAGCAGCAGCAGCAGTGTTACCTAAATATTTAAAAAAGAGAGACACTCCCCATCTCCATTCCAACCACCGTGTTTCTAGACTGGCCTTCACCATCCCTCGCTCATCAGTGGTCATTACAATGGGTCTCCCTGACCCTAGTGTCACTTCTGTTAAATCCATCCTCCAGATGGGAGCTATAGCAGTCACTCTAATGCTTTCAACTCCTCCAAGAGTCTCCATTTCCTGCAGGATAAAGTCTGAGTTCTCTGTGGGGCCTCAGATTTTTGTCACAGCCTTCATCTCTGACCTTGCCACTTGTAACTCCCTGACTTGCCCTTTGTCCTTGCGGGTCTCCACACATGGCATGCGTGGCAGGTGTGTGTGCTGAAGCTCATAGCAGCTGGGAGCACTCTTTCCTAGGCTCTTCTTGCGCACTGACACTCAGCTTTATTTACCTGTACAGTTTCCCAGCTTTATGACCTTCTTTCAAAAGCCTTTGCAGATAATCTTCTTCCTGGTGGGAAGCATGGGTGCCCTTCCTCTATTCTTCCACAGTGGCTGTGGGTGTCTACTCATCACTGTGTTCTTATACTCTAACTCTCCATTCAGTCTTTCTCACCTTTAGCTCAGTAGGCACTCAATAACTACTTGTGGAATGAGGCCCAGATAAACCTTGATCTGGGCTTTTCCATGACTGGATGAGATTCCCAGGGCTACAGACATGGAACCTGATTCTAACTATGGATTCAGTCTGTAGAGTCATGGGACAGCCAGCATCTCCTCCAAGAGATGAGATACTAATGGCTCAGCCTCAGCCTTCCACTCACTGCTCTGTTCAGCCTTTTCTATGGCAGGAAATTGCCTTGATCTGTGAAAACACCCATGATACACAGCCATTTTCACTAATCCTTAACTCTTGCCAAGATCTTCTCCCTGCACATTGGCCTCTCTCTTTATAGAGAACAAAATCAGACATTTAAGGATGAAGTTGGGGGTTGAGAAAACAGATATGGATAAATTTGAGGAAGAAACCATCTATGTAACATGTCATTGAGCCCTTCGATGTCTGAGATCTAAGATGTTATTTATCTAATCATTCAATGTGTATACATTTGTAATTACATGCCAGGCATCTTTTTAAAGACACCATAGCTTCACTATGATCCAGCATGAGGATTCTTGACTATGTGGTGTCATGAAGATATTCAAATCACTGGTATGAAGACTGAGACTAGGAGTCAGTATATAGGTAAACCCTCTGTGGAGACCCACATTACCCTTACACATGCACAGTTACAAATGCTAGAGCCAGAAGGGATCATCTGAGTGAACTCTCATTTTATAGATTTGGAAATTTAGGCTATTAAAGGCTTAAGTCAGTGTTTTCAGATGTTACCCATGGATAGTGCAGGCAAGCATTTAAAGGTCCTAGAAAAAAGGTTCAGTTCAGTCGCTCAGTCGTGTCCATTTCTCTGCCACCCCATGAACTGCAGCATGCCAGGCCTCCCTGTCCATCACCAACTCCCAGAGTTCACTCAGAATCATGTCCATCGAGTTGGTGATGCCATCCAGCCATCTCATCCTCTTTGTCCCCTTCTCCTCCTGCCCCCAATCCCTCCCAGCATCAGAGTCTTTTCCAATGAGTCAACTCTGTGCATGAGGTGGCCAAAGTACTGGAGTTTCAGATTTAGCATCATTCCTTCCAAAGAACACCCAGGGCTGATCTTCAGAATGGACTGGTTGGATCTCCTTGCAGTCCAAGGGACTCTCAAGAGTCTTCTCCAACACCACAGTTCAAAAGCATCAATTCTTCGGCGCTCAGTTTTCTTCACAGTCCAACTCTCACATCCATACATGACTACTGGAAAAAGAGAAAAGGTTAGAAATGTGAATTCCTTGTTCTCATCCCACCAGTAGGGATTTGACTCAGGTGTGGGTTGGAAAATATTGGTTTCTGTAGTTAAAGTTATACTGGTCACATTTAGGGTTAGAATATAGACTCTCCTTTCTCTACACTACGGCATATGACTTTCCTCCGTTTATCTAATGAAATATAATCCCCCCTCTTTTCCACTGAATTCACATGGGACCGTCACTCTGTCACACAAATTTCTTGCTGTTGCTTTCAGCTTCATGCTATTCACAAACTGGATAAGTAAACCATCCTTGTTTACATCCACACAGTTTATAAAGCTTTCATAAAGAAAAGACTATGCTACAGCCTTTTGGAGAAGGGCATGGCAACCCACTCCAGTATCCTGGCCTCGAGAACCCCATGGAGAGAGGAGTCTAGTGGGCTACAGTCCATGGGGTCGCAGAGTCAGACACAACTGAAGCGATTTAGCATACATGCACTCACGGCCTTTTAATTCACATTAGAGTTTCACATGTGAACATCGCGCCCTTAACCCCGATCCCTTTGGGATTCTTCATTCTAATTGATAATCTTCCCACCTGAACTTCATCCACTCTGTATTTTTCTCTACTTTGTCCCCAAATGATATCATTAAAGATGTCAAATGCCTGGCTGACACCAAGAATGCTGCATCTAATTTTCCCCGCAGCTCGAGGGCTTGTGAGATGAACAACAAATCCTTAAAAAACTGGGATGAAGCTTAACTGTTTCTTAATATTCTCTCCTTTCTTAAGGTCTGTAACCCATCTCTCCTGGTTTTCTTCATCTCTCTTTGACAATTACTTCTTTCATTCACTGGCTCTTTCCTTGTTCCTTGTAATCCAGTTTCCCTCACCTCTACATACTGACATTATTCTACATACTGACATCATTCTACATACTCTCTCCAGGTTGTCTCCTCTAAACTAATGACTCCAAGATCCACAGCCACCCTATCCAAATGTAGGTCCCATATTCTCAGCCACACTTAAATGTCTGGCTGCCACCAAATATCAGAAATGCAGTCTGTAGTCACTCTTTTGCCTGAGCATACTCTGTTCTTAGAGGATGTGTCTTCTCATAGTCATAAAGAGTAGTCATGTAAATTATTATATGGCCTCATCTCTCAGGCCATAGCTGATTTGATCAGACTGGCTATCTGATCCAAGCCAGTCCGATCAGATTCTCTTACCTGTGGCCATGGCAACAGTAAGGTGACATAGGGCTTGGGACCTTGTTCTGGAGATAAATGGGCAGGGGAAACCCTAGTGAGAATCTGAAGCAGGCAGGAAAAGAGAAATGACGCAAAGTTCAATATGATTGCCGAGAGAGACAGAGTGAGTGGTTGCCCCAGGATTTTCCGGTCCTAATGAGACTCTGCTCCATTGCCCTCGTTGTAATTCCTGAAATTCAGTGACTCATGTTTCAAATATCATTTGACAACCTACTTTACGTCAGGAACTTTGCAAGATACAAGAGATACTTCCTTGAATAAAAAGAAAATGTTTTCTAGCCTCACAACTCTCACATGTGAGTGCTTTCTCACAGTAAATTCTTTTCTACTTGCATGTTTGAGTGAGTTTGTTGCAATCCAAGGATCCATGATTAGTATATAAATTAATTCTTAATATATCTCAGACCACACGGCTTCCTCACTATGCCAGCTCCTTCTCTAGAAAACTGGTCTAGATCAGTGGTGTAGTGGGTGGAACTCTCAGTTTTCAAAAGCAAAAGCCTTGCAGTTGCCAGTCAATCCTTCTCTGCTTCACCACATATCCAGTCCATGGCCAAATACTCTGGATTCTACCTCAAAATGTCCTTCCCTTCAGACAGTCCTTTTAATCCCTACTTTTATCCTGTCTTATGTTAGATCTTTGATACCTCCCACCTGCAATGTTTCAAGCACCTCTTATCAGATCTACCTGTTGACCTTCTAAACAAGTCCATTGGCTTCCCACTGCCCCAAGGATAAAGTACAGGCTCCGTTGACAAAGGACGAATGTCACCTGTTCCAAGATTCCTCTGTCATTCTCCCCACAAGCTATATTCAATACTCTGGATTCTACCTCAAAATGTCCTTCCCTTCAGACAGTCCTTTTAATCCCTACTTTTATCCTGTCTTATGTTAGATCTTTGATACCTCCCACCTGCAATGTTTCAAGCACCTCTTATCAGATCTACCTGTTGACCTTCTAAACAAGTCCATTGGCTTCCCACTGCCCCAAGGATAAAGTACAGGCTCCGTTGACAAAGGACGAATGTCACCTGTTCCAAGATTCCTCTGTCATTCTCCCCACAAGCTGTATTCCAGTGATTTCCAACCACATGAAACATCTAGCATTTTCTGAGTTTGTATTTTTCTTTTTTTATTATAAAAATAACACTTATTAATCACCTGCCTTTGTTTAATCCACAAGATCAAGTTCACAGTTTTTTCTAGTCTGCTTCCCCAAACCACATAACTTCTAAGTACATATTTCTCTCCATCTAATAAGGCTTTTCTCACATCTCTGCCTGGTAAGACAAGATCCAATATCATCACTTCTGACCTGGGCAGAAGACATGTCCTCTTAAGGCTCTCTGTCCACTCTCAGAGTTTGCAATCCAGATAAGGGTAAGAAGAGGTAGCAGTAATAAATAATCCCTTATAACTATGCCAGGGGTTATCCTGTTTTGGATAAGTCTGTCAAGGTTATACCATTTGAACCGTAGAGCAACTCAGACAGGCAGATAAGGCAGGAATGCACCTCATTTTATAGATGAGAAAATGGGCTTGAAGCAGCAAATGCTCTGTCTGATGTCATGTGGTTGGAGATAGGACCAGATTCTGGAAACAGGTCTTGCAAAAATCTGTCACATGAAAGATCTAACTCCAGATATGTCACTAGTTCTGCAGCATGTGATTTTAATTTCATTTCAAAACATATATTTTAGTAATCGAAAAAACTGATTGAGATCATATAAAAATTGATAACATGAAGTTGACCGCTTTAATCATTCTAAGGAAGTCGTCCTGTGATTTTTAGTATATTCATTCATTATGGTGCACAACTATCACCATTACCTAACCCCAGGATATTTTCATCAGTCTCTGAAGAAACACTTGTGTCTCCCGGTTCTTTACCCTTCTCCTTTCACCTGGTCGCCACTAATCTACTGTCTCTATGGATCTGTCTATTCTGGACATTTCAGATGAATGGAATCACACTACTTATGGTCTTTTGTGTCTGACTTCTTTCACTTAGCATAATGTTTTTAAGGCTCATCCATGTTGTAGCATGTATTAGTATGTTGTTCATTTTATGGCTAAATAATATTCCATTGTATGGATATTCAGCTGATGCATATTTGATTATTTCCAGTTTTTGGCTATTATGAATAATATGGCTATGAACATTCATGTACAAGTTTTTGTGTGAATATATATTTTCAATTCTTTTAGGTATAAAGATAGAGAGGGGGCAGAGAGACAGTTTTGTGTCTTATTTTTTTCCACATAGCATTATATCTCGAGCACTGTTATAAACAGCCATCCCTCAGTATTCTCAGGGGATTGGTTCCAGGACCATTCCTCCCCCATACCAAAATCTGTAGATCCTCAAGTCTGTGTTATAAAATGGCACAGTGTTTGCATATAACCTATGCACATCCTGAAGTAGACTTTAAATCATCTCTAGATAGCTTATAATACCTAACACAATGTAAATGCTATGTAAATAGTTGTTATACTGTATTTCTCAGGGAATAATGTAAGGAAAAAAGTCTGCACATGTTTAGTACAGATGCAACCATGGTAGGCCTAACTACACAGTACATGTCAGCAATAACATTTTCTTTATTTCAACACTTACAAATTTCTATTTTTAATGACCTGGATGGGAAATACACAGAATATTTAAAATACAAGTACATATAGAAAATGTAATTGCAAACAGAGAAAATATAAGTCCATTCTTTCTTTCTCTCTCTCTGTCTCACACACACACACACACACACACACAGTGTTAACACTCACCAAAACCCTGGTTCTCCTCTTCTGATAACACTGCACTGATGATGATGGTGCTGAAGACCGGTGTTCATGGGACCTACGATGCTGATGTGATGAAGCAATGAGATGTATGGTACTCTAGGTAAGCGGTGAGATAGTAGGCCAAACCCGACCTTCTGACGGGATGTCAGAAGGTTCATCTATGCCAGGAAACCAGGGTCCCTACTGCAGACATGGGTGCATAAGAGGCTGCAGCAGTGAAATAGTGTTAGGGGGCGGGCACATCTATGAATCATATCATATTGTTATGCCTTTTTATAGTCTGATAATCTGTATTGTGTGTTTATAACCCCTGTATGCTGTATTTTATGGGGGGAAAAAGTCCCTACAACCAGCAATCCACAATCCATGAATTTACCACCTTAACTTCTTGGGTTGAAGTTGAGTCATGGAAGCAAGATTCAAATGCATCAAGTGAAGAGTTATTTGTGCATCATGACGCCTTGACTCAGGGCAAAGGTAACACCTTTTCTCACTGCTGCTTTTCTGTGACACAGTAGTTACTCGAAGGGAAGCTTCTTCCAATGCTAAGCACTTCTACATTCTCTTCAGGAACCAGGGGGCTTGGGGATGACTGGGAGCATTGCCAATTATGAGTAGGGCTTTGAATTGCAGCCTCTTCTTTTCCAGGTATTTCTTCACTCCAGGAATGAAGCACTGGTGGAATCATTCCAAGAACAAGATGGTGGCACCCAAGCCTACTTGTGTTGCCAAAACAGAGCCAGGCAGTTTTTGGTTTTGTTCATAAGGGCCTGTAGACTGGATGCTTTGCAAAGGAGGCCTGGCTTAATCACATGGCCTGCTGTGTTGCCACCAGCTGCAGAGTAAGGCCATCTCCCCAGGCCTTGAACCCGGGGGCCTGCTTGGCGCTCTTGTGGGTGTAGGTGTGATTGGGCAGCTAACTTCCAGAATAAGCCTGTCTCATCACACTTGAAGACTTGCTCTGGATGGTAGCCTTTCTCTTCTATGAGTTTCTTGAGTGCCTCTGGGAACCCTGCCAATGCTCCTTGGTTATCAGTTGATGGTGATCCTCTCATGATGAAGTTCTTGAGACTGCAGCACTTGGCACAGCTAGCTAGCTGTCCCTTACCAGCCTTCTGGCTCCTGCTCAGCTTCTCAGACCTTCACAGAAGTGCTCACAGAGACGAAGTGCTTCTTCGCACATCATTTTGCCATCAACAGGGATATGTTCTGGGACACGTCTAGCCACACATTCAATACTTTCTCAGTCTTTGCAAGGTCTTTGTCAGGAACCAGGGAGACAACTTTTGCTGTTGTAGAGGCAGCACTAACACGTCTATGAATTCAGCTTCTTTCACTTTATTGCAGGAATACCCTTCCTACTACCTCATGGCCCATTTCCATAGGCGACATGCCCTTTTTCAAAAGATCTAAGATTTCCATTTTCTCATCGAGATTGTGATTCACAGCTCCCTCTTTGAGGGGTTGCTTTGACCACTTACTTGCTTTTTGGGAGCCATTTTTTTTTTCATAGAAACAAAGGTTGCACACAGTACAAGTAGCCAACAAAAAGACATAAGGCACACAGCGCTCACTCCAATTCAGCAGAGACGGAGGCTCTGTGAACTGGCAGGAGGCTACAGAAAGGCGTCCCTCTCCTGTTTTCTCACAGTGCTCCATGTCAGGCAAATTAAGTTTTGTTTTGAAGAACTTTCTGGATTTTTGAAACAAATTTTTGATCCAGGATTGATTTAACTGTTGGACGCAGAACCCAGCACAGGCAAAATCAGCTGAGGTGGAACCTACCAGAAAGTAATGATGTAATGAGTTTATTTATACATCCTTAATATCTTTTTAAGGATAGATATTTAGAAGTGGAATTACTAGATGGAAGTCTGTTGTAAGGCTCTTGCTTTTTATGGTTCGATTTGCTTGTAAAGTGATTGCAACAATTTGCAGATCCCCTTGATAAAATGCTGTCCCCTGCAGTCACTGAATAGTATCAGTTTTTAGTATTAGCTGGTTTGGTGGAATGATAGTATTTTGTTTTCTCAAGTCTTTTAAAATTTAATGCACAGATGCTCAGTTACCCAGTTGTGTCCTAGTCTTTGCGACCCCATGGACTGTAGCCTGCCAGACTCCTCCATCCATGGAATTTTCTGGACAAGAATACTGGAGTGGGTTGCCAATTCCTCCTCCAGGGCATCTTCCCCACCCAGGAATGGAACCTGCATCTCTTATGTCTCCTGCACTGGCACATTTTTTAATTTAAACCACTGAGCCATCTGGTAATACTGAAGTTGAAAATTCTCTCTGTTTTATTTCAATCCTCAGAATGTTTATATCCTGTATCCATTTTTTCTGCAAAGATTTCAGTATGTTTTCTAATGAGGTGTATGAATTCTGAGTTTATTATGGATAGAAAAAATACCTCGTCAGTCTTATTTGTAGCAAATTTTCTTCTCGGTTTTGTTGGCAGGGAGGGGAGAGGTCTGCATTTAGTTCTGATAATTATATTCTTTGACTCACAGACGCTTCATGTTTCTTTTACATTAAATTTTCTAAGTTTGACTTTTTGTATATTCTTCAAGAGCCTTTAGGTTTGGGTCTTTGTTCACAAAGGAACCACAAGGTACTGGTTTCTCTGTCCACTTTCAGGTTTTGATCTCACTTAGCCCCTGGAGTTTAGTGTCATCCTTAAGAAAGATTTAATTTGATTTTTTTATAAAATTTCAGCCATGCTATTTTATTAATTTATTTCTGGTAGGGCCAATGTTTATTGACTATTCTTTATTTTTGTGGGTCTTTTTGACATTTCATATGCATTTTTGGCTATAGGTGAATTTTATCATTACACTGTCACATATTCTTGAAATCCCCATTGAGATTTGGATTTGGATTGCAGTTAGATATATAATTTAATTTGACATGTTTACAACATTCAATTTCCCATTCAGAAACATCAGTTATCTCTCTACTTCTGTGTCCTATAGGCAGGTTTTGTGATTCTTTTCATATAGGTCATGCATATAAGCTTATCCCTGGGGTTTTTGTGTGCCTATTGTTAAAACAGAGAGTAGAACTTTTTGCTGTTTTTCCATTTAAAATATGTTTCCACTGATAATGAATATTTTCATTTATGTTTCTGTCTCAGGTATCAGGTTTGTATGAAATTGTGATAGTTTTCCAGTAGATGCTTTGAAGTTTTAAAGTTATATGATGTGATACTATTTGCCTATAGTTATCGTATCAGCTCTTCACTTGTAATAGCTGTATTTTCTCTTTCAAATATTAGAGCACTGTTTAAAGATAGTATTACAAGCATACCTTGGAGATATTGTAGGTTTGGTTCTAGACCATCACAATAAAGCAAATATGACAATAAAGTGAGTCACACAAACATTTTGGTTTCCCAGTGTATATCAAAGTTATATTTACAGTATAGTGTAGTCTGCCAAGTATGCAGTAGCATTATGTATAAAAGAATGCACATACCTTAATAAAAAATAAGTATTGCTAAAAAATGCTAACCATTGCCTGAACCTTCTGTAAGTGGTAATAGTATATCCAAGATCACTGATCAGGGATCACCAATGGCAAACAAATAACTGAAAAAGTGAAATAATGAGAGAATTAGCAAAATGTGATACCCAGTCACAAAGTATTGTGAAATCACAATACCATGTGACTATCACAAAGTCACATGGTATTGGAAGATGGTGTTGTTAGACTTGCTTAACACAGGGTTACCATAAACTTTCAATTTGTAAGACATATAATATCCATGAAGCACAATAAAGTGCAAGAAAACAAAGTACGCCTGTGCATGATAATGGAAACAGAAGGATTCTTAATCTTAATCCTGTTGCTAATGAGAATGCCTCTAGTTCTTGCTTTGCTGTTAAGAAAATGACTGGCTCTTGGTTTAAGTTAAATATTATTCCTCATATTAAGGAAGAAAACTTACATTCCTGGTTTGCTAATATCTGTATATATTTTAAATAAGGAATCAGGATTGAGTTTTATTACTATTATCCTTTGATAATCATATAACAATAATTCCAACAGTTATGCATATATACCCATACATAAACTGATTTCCTAGTACTAAGCCATCTTCACATCTTGGGAAACATTTTATTTGGTTCTGGTATCATTTATTTATTTAATTTACTGCTGAACTGTGTTTGTTAGTATTTAGGATCTTTTGTGTGTGTATTTGTAAGTAAGATTGACATGGAGAATTTGCTGCTGTTTGGTGTTATTTGAATTATGTTTAGATGTTGTGTTTATTCTGGCTTTATAAAACAAAGGGAAGCCTTCTGTCTTTTTCTGTGCTCTGGAATAGCTTCTGGGTTTTAGATTCATTCAGTGTGATTTCCTCTCTCTTGCTTCTCTGTGACACTTGCCCCTCTGTATTCCCACACCTCAGGTTTTTCACCTCCTGCTCACCCATATCAATGTTTGGACCATGGGGAATCCAAGGCTGAGATGCAGGATGATGCTGCCTGCCTGCTGCCAATGAGTGTGTTTCCCCAGAGTTTGGTTGTGGATGCCTTAAAAAGGCACCTGTGTGAGCCAGCTTAAGGCATTCACTATGGGCACCACATGATGCAAGGGGCTAAGAGACCAGCCACAGCTGGTTCAACAGAAGCCGGAAGACTGAGCAGTCAACGTGCCAGCCATACACAGCCTTGTCTGTTTCATGTAAACTGCTCTTTCCAACAGAGACAGCATCCAAGAAGCCTCCAAAGTCCAGTGAAAAGGGGGAAACTATGCAAACACCACTCGGGAGGTCTTGCTATCAGAGTACAGCGTCCCAAGCAAGCCAGATCATTTAAGTCTTCCATTGCCTAGGATTTGAACCTTGAGCAGAATGAAAAGTCACCCTTGCCTCTCTTCACCTGAGATAGGCCACTGTTGGGGGCTGTGGTGAGATGAGGGGTGGGGGTGGTGGGAGACTGAATTAAATGAAGGTTGGAGTTTTGGTATTATACTGATAGGGATTTTAATTATTTAACAGTTGCAGGAGAAATTTTTTCACCACTGAGTGCCTAGAAAATGATGGAACCTATCCAAGCTTGTATCAAGGGGAATGATTTTACAGAGCAGAGTGAGGGGGGTAGTTATTTGGAAGCTAGTAGTGGCTTCTATTTGCTTCCATGGAGTTCAGTTCATCCATTCGGCAAAGAGGCCCAATGAGGGGCACTTAGAGAACAATCACTGAGTGGGATTCCTGGCCCTCTTTATATATAATTACTTTTAGGATCTTCTGCTTTATTGGGCTTTGGAAGGTGATGGTAATACATTGCTTAATCTAAATCTTGGGCATTGTAATTTGCCTTTTATCAATATAGTCTCTAATTGAAAACAGAATGGAAGGACAGGAAAGAACTTTTAAAGAGATCAGTGGAAATGGTTCAGATGGGATTTTGGCAAAATCTAGTCTGAACATATGTGGGGCAAAGTAAAAGCACAATTAAATATCACAACCTACAGTTTGTGGGGGAAAAAACCTTTTTTCCAGAGTCCAAAGCACTTAAAATGTATTGAAAGAATTATAATGGAATTTTTTTCCCCACTTTGATCTGAGTCTTTTCACTATTCCTGTGTGTTCTTATCTTTTTGGTTACAGCTTAAAAATAATTTGAGGTTCTTGATATAGTCAAGTAACATTTGATATATTTCCTTTTTTTTTTTTGAAGTTATATTAAAGCCAAGTTTATGTTAAGAAACAATTTACCAAATTTGTTAAGTACAGCATCTTGGAAATAGATTCTCTCTTCTAATTCCAAGAATGTTTAAGATCACCTGGTAGGATTTTGACATTTCTTGCAGATTGATCCCCTTTGAGGGGTAAACTCATCATGATAGAAAGAGTTTTAGGACAGTTATCACGTTTGCCAATGGTTACTTCAGCACTTGTGATTTTTCAAACTACAAAGCCCACATTCCCTGGACTAGACTCTGAGACAAGACTTGAAGGCAAGCATTTCTTTTAGGGTCTATCTCAGGGAAGTGCAGGGAGACAGGGAAGGAAAGGAAGCCAGGACAGAGCTACTGAAAGACCACATCACTGCCGTAGGCTCAGTACTGCTGGGGGCCTCTGAGAGACTGAAGAACAGGCGCCTTCGGCTGGAGTTTGCCCAGCGCCTCCTGTTGGCCATTGGTTGAGTTGCTGGGGTGGAAGTGGGCGTTAACTCTCTAGCACCCCCCAGTGGCCTGTGTGTGACAAGCATCTATGGCTAGAGTCCTCAGGCAGTTAAGAAGTTGAGAATTCTGAGAGGACACGGATAGAACAGCTAGAGTATCTGCAGCATTCGGGAGCTAGATCTGGATGGAGCTAGACTGGAACGAAACTGGACTCAAACCTAACATGCCCTTCCTCGGTGACCCTGGGCAAATTATTTAACCTCTCTTGTGTCTCTGTCTCCTCATTTGTCAAAAGGACATAATAGTACCTAATCTCATACGGTTGTTGTGAGGATTAAGAAGGTCAATACAGGTCACAATCTTAGCATAGGGTTGATACAGTATATGTATTGTTTATTCATTTACTATTTGAGGGCTCCAGAGTAAGTTATCAACCCGCTCCCAGCAGTGCCCCTGTGATCGATCCAGACTGGTTACTATTTCCCTCCCTTTCGTTTGATGACATCAGCACCTTTTCATGGTTTTAACATCTTTGCTAGGACTTAGAACTTGCTATGCCATGTGAAGTACCTCCATTGGAAAATAAAGTCCATCTTCCATCGTGTACATAAATACATAATCCTCAGCTGGTGAGCATTTAAATGTTTCGCTTGAGCACATTTTAAGAAAGCTTAGTTGATTATTACTTTTCCCAGGAGATGACACAGTGCTTGGGGCCACAGCTCCACAGGGACTCTGTGGTACAGAGTGGCTTTCCACTCCTGCCTTGTCCTTTTAGCCTCCATCGGCGTTACTTCTCACGGGAGAGGCCCCACGTCTCGCTGGTAATTCACATTTCAGAAAACACATCTATTATTTATATGGAATTTGAAGCTAATATAATGGGAACAAATCACTTTTCAAAGTGGTCAGGATGGAAGACAAGGGTTAAGAAGCCTCTATGGATATAAGTCAAATTAAAAGCAGATATATAAGAAATGACCTTCCTGTCTCAAGAATGCTATGAGTTGGGGTTTAAACTCTTCGAACACACCTTGTTTTGGCTGCTTCTACTTACACACATTTCTGTATATGTCCATCTCCAGCAGCTAGAGAAAATAGAGTTGACCGATTCAGGCCATTTCTGTGGTTTCATGAGCAATCAGCTAATCTTAAAAAACTTGGCCAAGAATTCTGAAACTGCAAAATTCAGTGTTTCACTCAAAAATTTTATTAGCTCTCTCTCTCCCTAAGTATGAAATAGCTTCAGGGAGTTGTATTTTTTTCTGCTAGTTTGTCCCTAAGTATTTGAGTCCATTATTTTTAGGGGCGCCAAGAGATCTCTTAACAAATCGTAGGGACTTCCTCTGATGCTAAAAAAAAAAAAAAAGCAGCCATTTACTGTTTTTCCCCCAATTTGGAGAACTTCAATAAAATCCTTTTATGCACTCTATTTATTTTCCTAGACATTTAAATTTTTCATGCAGGCTCGGCATGCTCAATAATTCAGGCATCACTTAAAATGGCCAGGTTTCACTCTCCATGGACCATCCTTGGGGACTGAGGGCTTAAAAGAATGACAGCCATGAAAAACCCCAGGCCTGCTCGCAGCAGGCGCGCAGAATCCTGTTTCCACCAAAAAGGAACTTCTGCCTGCTCCGCATCAGACCGTCCTTGTAAATCACAGAACTCCACACAGCTAACTTTAGAGCAATGGGGCCATCTAGACTCCAGAGAGGGAAGTACTAAATGGGAAGAGTCTCTCCTGGCATCTGGGCACTGAGGGTGAAAAGCCAAGCTTGTTCAAGTTGAACCATCTGTAGCAGGTGATCAAGACAACTATGCTTCTCGATGACTTCCCTAGATCAAACACATTCAATATTAAATTTAAAATATTATAAGTATTTGAGTAGCTTAAATATTTAAAATTGTGTTCCAGTATAAAAATGAATATATCCTATTTTATATTAAAACATTCTATTCAGCCTAAGCATTTTTTTTCTTTTGACTTAAATAGGTGTCAAAATATTTTTGTATAGCCCTGGATGTACTGTGGGCCATAGGCCCGCACCTAGGGGATAAATTGTCCTGCTTGCATATACAAGTGAAGTCAGGAGTTTAGAACATCCAGTAACCTTCCTCCCCTGTACTTTCAGACTGTACTGAAAGGTGTCCAGACATGATGAAGGACTTAACATAGTCCTTTGCATTTTGTGCGTTTCCTATTTTGATGTTTCTTATAAAGTATTATGTAATAGATGACACATATAACATGGTGGTAAAGATTCCCTGAGGGCCTTCATTGAGTGGATGATCCCTCTTATGTATATCACATCTTAGATGGGAGGAGATATGGTACCCTGGCCATGATGAGGGAAAATGGCCATCCCCCTCAAACTGTTCCTGCCCTGGCTCTTTACCCTCTATATCACCCGGCCACATGTCGAGAGATTACCCAACCTCAGAAGCCACACAAAGATCAATTCTCCTATCCTCTTGGTTGAAGCAGTCACAAGTCCAAACATATCCATGGAAGAATGACAATAGAGAGACAAGTTGCAATTGCAATAGAGAGACAAGTTGGATGAGAGAGATTATTGTGGGCACCCCTGGAGAATTCCATCTGCTAAACATCAGAGACCGATTAATAGAGGATTGGGATCATTTCTAAAGGGAAGAGGGTAGCAAGGGTCACAAAGAGAGAGAAGTGACATTTTGCTCATTTTATTGGGCCACAATTGTCCCTATTTCTTTAAGGAACAGGCGACACACCCAGCAGCTCCGGTGGTGGGGGTTATCGTTGAGCTATTTGCAGAGGCGTCACGAAACAGAAATGGCAGAGAGTGGCCAGTGTGTCCTCTCAGCCAGCTGAACTGAGACTGAAAGGTCATTTAGAGTGGCTGTATTTTTATTTTTTTCAGGTTTTTATTTAAAATTTATGTAATGCTGCTGCTGCTGCTGCTGCTAAGTCGCTTCAGTCGTGTCCGACTCTGTGTGACCCCACAGACGGCAGCCCACCAGGCTCCGCCGTCCCCGGAATTCTCCAGGCAAGAACGCTGGAGTGGGTTGCCACTGGGGTCTGTGCAAAAGGCGGGGGTGAAGGGTGGAGAACATGCAGGAGACGAAGGAACACGATGACATGGCCAGGGCCCCAGCTTTTGTCGTGGGGGAGGCATGAAAAGAAAAGGCCAGGGCTGAAGCTGGGGTAGAAGAGGGAAAAGGGAGACACTGCGGCTGTATTCCCCCAGGAAGCGCCTCCAAGCCCTGGATCCCCACCGTTTACCCTGGCCCCCTAGGATTCCATCTCTTGGTCCTAGGGGATAGGACCTTCTTTGGCTCCCCTTGACTTGTCCTCCCCTGACGGATTCTTAAGCAGGATGATGTTCAGGGCCTGACCCCAAGCAACCCCACCTGATGAAGGCACAAACTTTGCCTTCTCTGCTTCTGCACCTTCTCAAATCTCACCTTTACCCCCTCTCTGGGATAGAATCTTTGATTTCCCTCCTTCCTCTCCTCCCTTCCCCTTGTGGGGAGAAGCACCAACTCCCCAGGGAGGGGTAGCAGACAGAAGGTGGGGCACTGGAAGGAGGAGAGCAAGAAGGACCATTGAGGGAGAAGGCTCACAAATCCCTAGAAGGGCAGGGCAGGGGTCACAGAGAGGAGCGGGGGCAAGGGCAGTGGCCTGGGGCGGCTGTTTCCATGTCATCTGACAGCCTCGCAAGTCACATGAGAGCTCTGCCCACATGGCTGCTTTCTGGGGACTCTGCCCCTCACTTCTCTTGCCGTTTCCAGTTGCCTTGCTCCCTGCACCTCCTCTCTCATGGCTTATGTCCCCTGTGGTTTCTAGAATACTGTCTTGGTCAAGTCTCCATCACTGCTTTGGTTAGCTGTCTACATTGACAGTGGGAAGCTCAGTGCTTCCAGACATCTTCCCAGCAGAAACTGATGAGGGCATCTTCCTTAACTGTGATTTTCACCCGTGATTCTGGGGCACCTGGAGGAGACTAGAAGAAGTGACTCATCTGTCTTTGATGATTTCAAGGGTTATGCTGTGTAAGCACCCAGCTTGGGACTGGAGTGTTAGAAGATAGATTTATAAGAGCCCATATTAAATGCCACTGTGTATCTAATCATCTGTTACAGGCATAGCTGCTTCAGAAGTTATTTTCCCAACTGATTCCTGCCTAGGAGCCCACAGGAATCTCATGCCATTTGCCTCAAGATAAATACCTTTCTTTGCCTTCAGAAGTTAATTTCCTAAGGTTAGGCCCAACACAAAACAAAGTGAATAACTTCCTGCCAAACTCCTCAATGTCTTCCTTCTCTCCTGTCTCCATGCGGGTCTGTTGTCTTCCCTGTAATCGCTACCTTTGGCTCTGAAAGCACAGGGTCAGCCCTTTGAGTTCAGCACAGACAGAACGGAGGCAGCCTGTCTGACTGTGCCATGCTAAGTGCTCTGAAGGTCAGGCTTCAAGTGAAGTCAATGACTGCAGGGTTTTTGGCCCCAGAGCAAGCCAATGCCTCTAACTGGAAGTTTCTGTAGAACCCTTGGACCCTCGGTCTGCAGTATCTACATAAAACATAGCTTGCCTCAAGAAAAGGAGCTTACGTGATCGCCCCCAGAATGGCCAGGAATGTCCCAGACCTCCTTGGATGTGCTGGGGAACAGACACCAGGGATTTTTCACCATATGGTGAGATCTAGGCTGTACCTTTATCTGTCGGTGTCGAAAGTGTATACATTTATAGTGATCAGAAAAGAACAGAGGGAAGTCTAGGGAAAGCAGACAGCTGCTTACATATATACTCGTTCATGGTGTCTATAGGCACAGAGAAAACAGAATTTTGAAAGGCTGTGTCTACTTTTTGTCATGCTCTCTTAGAGTCTAACACACGTAAGAATTTTTCATGTGGAAGGATATCAAATTCTGTAGCAAACTATGATTTGGGTATACATATAAAAGTTTAACTATGGACATGTATTTAATTTGTATTATGTATTTAATTTGTAATATCTTAGTCTCACTGCTGAAAAACTCTACATATTACCTCATCGGTGGACACTTGTACCAAGATTTTATCATCAGAAACCTCAAATATTTTGTATTTGGGAATAGGTAAAACCTCGCACAGAAAAATAATGACCAGATCCTGAATTACATATTTTTCAAAGGAAAGCTAATTATTAGATGAGGATACAACCTGGGGTTCTCCCATTAGGGAGTGGATTCCAGCCAAGAAATCCATGTTAATATCATCCTTGCTCCATTCGCTTCAAAACTTTTAAGAATATTTGGCTTCTGGATAAAGTCGGAAAACGGAAGGAACAAATAGTCTGTTACTAGAGAACTGGCTTTTCCTGAGGGAGATCGAAATGTGCGCTACACATGTGAATCCTTTTAAAGAAATTGCTCGGGGCTGGGGAATTTCCAATTCCAACCTCCCTTAACCCGCCAATGAGCCGGACACACATCTGTTCTTTAACTGCGCAGTATTTCGAATCTAAACAAACAAGCCCTTCCACAAAGAAGGGCCTGCTCTCGAGGCAGTGATTTTGGCTTAAGTGAGCCTTTGCGCCGCCGCATGCATCTTCTCTTGGGACCGGGAGAGAGCCATCTCCCGGCAGCATCCCGCATCCAGATCGCCCGCAGCAGCCTACGCGGCAGTGACACAGCATGGCCACTAGATGGCGGGAGGGGACTGAGTTGGGCCACCGGCGGCGGTTCCTTTCTCCCTGCAGGGAGAGGAACACTTTTGTTTCTCTGCTTTTCCTTCCTGCCCCTTTGTTTGACTTCACCATTTTCTGTGTCGCTTTTTCTCTGCTGTAGTTACATCGTGGCTGGCTT
Organism: Madoqua kirkii; assembly: GCA_006408675.1. Lineage (NCBI taxonomy): Eukaryota > Metazoa > Chordata > Mammalia > Artiodactyla > Bovidae > Madoqua > Madoqua kirkii. The sequence goes on along the minus strand of SJYC01140168.1, from coordinate 30,995 downwards.
TTCAGCACCTCCGTCATAGGAAAGCCGGCCCGGCCCCATTTCGGGCCTCGTGGACTGGACGCACATAGGGCTCCAGGGATGACCTGGCTCTCCCGCGCCCAACGCAAGCATTTGCTCCAGATCCTTCGCGCGATTCTTTTTCGTTGTCACCCAGTCTCCGGCCAGCTGTCCCTACATCAGAATGGGGCTATGCTTTCCCTGCATTAACTTGTGGATGAGGGGCGCGAGTAGTGCTGTTCATGCAGATATTACCAAAAAAAAAAAAAAAAAAAAAAAAAAAGGCAGCTTCAGACCACTTGAATCAGAATGTTACAATCTTGTGACGGGGGTTGGAGAAAAGATTTTATTGAAAGGATGCAGACCAAACGGAACCCAGATCTGTCATGTCTCCACACTGCGCTGCATAAGGAACCCAGAAAGGAGTTCAGAGGGGGCCAGAAGAAGCCAGCAGCTGTGATAGCTTTTTTTAAAAAAGGACATTGGAAAGAGCCCATGAGTTTTATTTTATAAATGACTTAATCATCTGAGAAACCAAGTCAAATGCTAAATTGCGGGCCTGTCAAAGCTGGGGAGAGCAACTGCCAGGCCTTTGTAGCTCCAGTGAGGGTGGTGGGAAAGGAAGACTGGGGCAAGGACTGGGGGGTTGGAGGGTTGCAGTGGGGGTGGAGTCTCCCAGGCCTCTTTTTGCAGCAATTAAAAGTCTATGTCCCCCTTGAGGCGCAGGGACAATTCCCATTAATGTTAATGAGATTAATGCTTAGGAAGTGCAAGAGTAGGGGAAACTCCAGGTCTAATCCCTGTGGGGAGGGGGCTTCCCTGCCGACAGAAGAGGGACAAGGTTCTCTCTTCCAGTTGGAACTGCCAGAGCACCAGGGAGGCACGGAGTCAGAAAGGACCTCAGCAGAAGGCCTGTATCAGCACCTCCATGCTCCACTTGGTGAGGGGATTCTGCCCCATGCCCACTCCGTCCCCTGCTTCCAGTCTTCTAAAGCGGGGCCTCCCTGGGCCTCCGCCAGAAAGTCCCTTGTGCAGTCTGAGTGGTGATGCGCTCTCCCCGGGGTTTATATCCCAATTGTCCTAAGTTTCTAGCTTAGTTTCCTCCTCTGTTAAGTGGTGATGATAGTGGCACACAGCTCATGAGGTTTTACTGGGAGGATCACTTGGAATAATGAAAGTCAAGGGCTCAGTGCAGTATTTGGCCCATAGACAGTGCACCTAAGTGGGTATTAATATTAATATTCACTAGGGCCTGTATTGGCAGCCTGTTTACATCAGGTGGAGTCGTGGTTTAAGGAAACACCTCAGCGTCAATGATGGAAACGTTTCATAAGGAAAACCCAAGCAGATGTGAAAAGAAAAGTCCTGCCCCTTCCAGCTTGTGCCCCACAACTCTCACACACGCTTGGGGTAAATCAGGTCAGGAGAGGCCAAGTTCCTCAGCTCACCTCCTCTTGTCCTCGGTGGCAGCGGTATGATTTACCGTTCTAAGGGGAGAGCCGCCCAGACTCGTTTCAGCTGACCTTCCCTGTGAGTTTTCAGGTTGAAGTGAAATCCAATGGGCTGTGAACTGAAACTCAAGAATATCTTCTGGAAAGTCCCATGGTGCTGAGCTCGGTAAGGAATCAAACCAAACTCTCCCGATTGTTCAGAGCTCCTAGAGCCCACATAGAATGGGGCCCTTTTGAGCTCCATGAGGAAGGGGTTGCCACTCCGACTGGGAGCCAAGGATCTTGGAGCTAGTCCATGCAGCACCCTGAAAAGCCTGGCAGCTTTCATCTTGGGGACTCCGGAGAGCTGGTTAGGCTGAGAAAGTGAGGCTGTGCTGGAAATTTGCAAAGGCACAGCCAGGCTTTCCTCCCCTAGGGAAGCAGGGTCTTGCTCTTTCAAGCCGTTGGTACCTTCTAAGTTGATCCGTTGCACACTGAGAGTTTGGGCTAAGGTATAGAGATCGAGAAACTTTTCTCTTAAAAGGGAATTGCTAGTGTCTTTCTGAAAAGCCAGTGTGGTTTTTAGGGGATTCCAAAATGATGTTCTTAACCCAGAAAAGAAAGAAAAGAAACGAAGTTGCTCAGTCGTGTCCGACTCTTTGCGACCCGGTGGATTGTAGCCTAGCAGGCTCCTCCGTCTATGGGATTCTCCAGGCAAGAATACTGGAGTGGGCTGCCATTTAAGTTTTAAAAGATGGAAGGAGAAGTTTCTGGTCAGGTAGGAAGCAAAAAACATGAGATTTGAAGCCAGACAGTCCTGGCTCACACCCTTGAAAGTCACCAAATTGAATCCACTCTTCTTCTGACCCTGCCTACCCCCATGCCTCTCAGGCTCCAATCAGAAGACTCCAATGAGAACTAGGGTTTACAAAAATTTTAATCATCGAAATTAATCAGGCTGAGTGCTCAACAGATCCTAATTTCTTTAATTTCAGAACACTTCTGTAAGGTAGGTCTTGAAATAGCACAGAAACCACTGACCAACGTAAACTGGTTTTGCCTTCCTAAATAAATTGTTGAATCTGGAGTTAGTTTACAGACACAGCACCGAGCATGTGCAAGACAGGAGACTCGCCCTCACCCCACCCTCTGCACCCATCCTTGCAAGAATGAGCCCCGGAACCAGGAATCTTCAGCCTGCAGAACTCAAGGATAGAATGTTGCCACCTGAGCCGTTTACATAGCACGAAGTCCTTCATGGCTCAGAGGATAAAGCGCCTGCCTGCAAAGCAGGAGACCCGGGTTTGATCCCTGGGTTGGGAAGATCCCCTGGAGAAGGAAATGGCAACCCACTCCAGTATTCTTGCCTGAGTGACTTCACAGCTGTAGGAATAGCATGATTGCTGATTTGAGACTAGCCAATTAGCCTTGCTGCTGCTAAGTCATTTCAGTCGTGTCCGACTCTGTGCGACCCATAGACGGCAGCCCCCCAGGCTCCCCCGTCCCTGGGATTCTCAAGGCAAGAACACTGGAGTGAGTTGCCATTTCCTTCTCCAAGGCATGAAAGTGAAAAGTGAAAGGGAAGTCGCTCAGTCATGTCCGACTCTTTGCTACCTCATGGACCACAGCCTACCAGGCTCCTCCATCCATGGGATTTTCCAGGCAAGAGTACTGGAGTGGGTTGCCATTGCCCAACTCCTTAACTTCACCCTAAACACTGGGTCTGGGAGACAGATTGAGAGTCTTACCCCCTGCCTCTTTGCTGGTTGACTTCTCAATAAGGCTGTTTCTTTTCTCAAAAGTCTTGTGCCACAGTGTTGGCATCTAAGCTTGCTGGGCAGCTAGCCCTCAGAAGCAGTGATTCTCGCTTTATAGGGAGGAAATAGAGTCTTAAAGACTTAGAATGACCTTTCTAAAATGTAAGTCTAGTATGTTAGTTCTTAATTGAAAATCCTACCGTAGATGTATCTTCAAGATTCTTTACCCTAGCACACAGAGCACTCTGTGTAGTAACTCTTCAGGACTTGATACTTGACCAGTGTCATCTTTCTAACTTCCTGACTTTAGTCCATTTTCTGACAGCAGAGAACTGCTCACCTTCCCCTAGTTCTCATACTTCCAAGGCTTTGCACAGATTTTCTTGTTTCTTCTCTTTTTCATCCTGGCAAGTTTCTGGCTAACCCTTCAACTTGTGACTCATTTATCCTCTCATCTTGAGACTAAACCCCAAGCCCTCAAGCTCGGAATAAATGTCCTTTCTGGGTGATCTCAGTGAAGCTTCTGGGTCTGCCTCTCAAGTGTAGTCAGTGTCTGATCAGTTATCTGTCCTCCCAACTAGGTAGTAGCAGCAGATGGCAAGTGATGTTTTCTACTTTTGTATCCCCAAGAATTTGAGTGAAAAATTAAAATTTAAAAGTATTTTTTTAGTTTAGTTGCTCAGTTGTGTCCGACTCTTTGCTACCCCATGGAGTATAGCCTACCAGGCTCCTCTGTCCATGGGATTTTCCAGGCAAGAATACTGGAGTGGGTTGCCATTTCCTTCATCCAGGGGATCTTCCCAACCCAGGGATTGAACCCAGATCGAATCCTGCATTGCAGGCAGATGCTTTAACCTCTGAGCTATAGAAAAGATAAAATAGATTTTTAGCTCCAGGTCAAGAACTTTATAACAACTGTCCTATGGGTGGCAATCCAAGTTTTAAAGCGATGAAGTATTTTAACACATGATTCATGAAGCGCTCATTAGCAGTGGCAGCAGCAGCATTTTCCCATTGCTCTTCACTGTCAGTACTCAACTGTGGCGTTGGTGGGGAGGGTCATGGGCAATTAAAAATGGAAAAATACTGTGTTCGGTAGAACTCTATTAGAGGTTCTGAGCCTCATGTGATGAAAACCTTACTTCCTAACTCAGCATTTTCTTAGATTATTGGCTACAGCACCTCTTTTCTGGGGGAACCCCTATTAATATGTCTCAGGTCATTAGAGTAACCAGAAACACAGTGGAGGAAATGCTGTCCTGTGAGAGGGTTCCTTTGGTCCAGCATCCCCAGCTTTTTCTCTGTCATCTTAGTGCATGGATTCTAATTTGCTCTTCCTCCAACTAATACTTTCATTGAGTCACTTCTCTCAAAACTATCAGTAAGTCTTCCCATCTGCAGAGTTAACTCCAAATCCCTTAGCCTGACACCAGAGAACTTCTTGCTGCCCTGATTTAGGATTCTTTCCATTACTAGGTTTCTGCAGCTGGGAGACCAGGATGCCCAGTGCCTCTAAGCAAGCAGTTTGTAGTCCTCATTTTAGAAGTTTTGATAGGTTTTGCAGATTTATTTTTAGAAGGCTAAAGACAATGATTTTTGAAAACTTGCATATTATGCACTTTGCCTCCAGAATCTTCTCAAAGACCATCTGGCTCAAGAGTTCTCAATCTTTTGGTCATGTATGCCTTTGAGAATGTATGGGAGGCACTGGATCCTCTTGGTGAGGGGTAGGAGGGTGCATGTATAGACAGAATAACTAAGTGTATTATAATTTAGGAGGGCTCACAGACCCTCTAGATACCACTCAGGAACCATAAGGTTGAGACCCTCTGAAAAGGCCGATCTTCCCATAGCTTAGGAGGCAGAGTCCCAGAAACATCACATAATTGTTCACAGATAGCCAGGAAGAGGTCAAGCTGGGATTTGTACCCTTGTTTTCTGACTCTTTGAGGGTGCCTGTATTTTCAATGTTTCTAATGAGGGTAATTTCATTCAAACGTTAGTGTGGAAAGCTTATCCCTTTTACTTTGATTTGGGTTTGGCAAGTCATTAAATTCATGTGACACCAGAGCTGACCAACAGTGATTAATAGCTTTCAAGAAAAGACATTAAATAATGACCACAGAATGTGAAATAAAAGAGTAAAAAGCAAAAGCTCATTAAATTAAAAAAACTATTTGAGACAGAATGACAACATCTATATGTGTGTGCACACTCAGTCGTGTCTGACTCAATATCCATAGGGATAGCCTATTAAAACAGCAAAAGAACAAAATGTGCAAGGTCACTCCAAGTTGCAATCTTGATTGGATGGATGGGCATTCAAACTGAGGCCAATAAAGAATCAAAGTGAAAACTGACCTGTTGAAAATTAAGGGAGAAAACTCACATAATTTCCATACAACAATGCAATTAAAAATGAATTTTTATGCAATAACTATATATAATAATTCAATATTAAATATAACAAATAACAGGAAACATACAGAGAAAATTTTATCATACAAAAATCTATCTGGAATGTTAAGGATTTAATTTCATCTCAATGTCCTTGTTCTAATTAAAGTTTACAGACATCTTTCCTACTGACATAATCTATCTGGCTACATATATTTTTTTCAAACCAGAAGGGAGCAAATGTAGACAATTAAATCTAAAATGATTAACAAATGTACCAAAACTTTGAGATTTAAGTCATACACAAAACGGTGCATATCACCTTCAAATTAGGTCAAAGCAACCACTTTGGCTCATCCTGCCAGATTTCATCCCATATTCAGCACGAAAGCCCTGCGTCCCAGGAGACCTGAGTTCTGGACCAGCTACGACAATTGGCCATCCTACGTCAAATCACTACCACCCATCACTAGATAATTATGTCTTCTGTATCTACACAATTTCTATATGATAACAATTCATTGAAAAAAGAAGTAAAAACTTAAACTGGCTATTTTATATTATAGACCAAACTGGAATTTCATCCCATATTCAGCACGAAAGCCCCGCGTCCCAGGAGACCTGAGTTCTGGACCAGCTATGACAATTGGCCATCCTACGTCAAATCACTACCACCCATCACTAGAATAATTATGTCTTCTGTATCTACACAATTTCTATATGATAACAATTCATTGAATAAAGAAGTAAAAACTTAAACTGGCTATTTTATATTATAGACCAAACTGGTTAATTTTCAGAGTTGAGATTTAGCTTTTTTCCCTTATGTTGAAATAGAATATCATGTTAATTTAGTAAAACAAAAAAATCATCCATTATGTATCATCCATAATGGCCAACAGCTGACATTTCTCATATTTACATACCATAGTATTCACAGCGCCATTAAACAAGAGTATAGGAACAAACAGTAGGAATAAATTCATTCGGAGAAAGTCAAATGCATTACTGAATGTAAGAGAATAGGGAAACCTCTTAAGCAGTCTAAGCTATGAGAAAAACATTCTGTTGTGAAATGGCCAACGTTTCTTTGTCTTAGATGAGAGAGTGCTGTATAGAGCTTGGGCAGGAATGTCGAAATTCTTGGTTATATATCTTTTGGCTGCCACTAATTTACTGTGTAATAACTTTGGACAAATTATGCCATTCAATTTCATCTTACATGAGTCTTCTGTAATATAGTGAAGTTTAGCTTTTAGCAATGTTATGAGCCCACATTAATAATCTCATGGGCCTACTAATGATGGAGCTGTAACAAAAAATGGCCGGGAAATATTAAAGTGACACCTTGCATTATAATTTATGACAGAATTTAATATGTTATGATTATTTCCATTTCATTTGTATGGGTGACTAAGACTGTAAGAAGTTACCTAAGTTCCTTCAGTTTGCATGTAGAGAAAGAAGGGCTGAAACAGAACTAACTTCCCTCGTGTTTCCTTTAATTTTCCATTCTTTTCATTGTTCTCAAGTTTCACTGCAGACTTCTTGGGGTCTTTTGAGAATCTGACAGCCATGTACCATCTTGAAAAAACCCCAGGTGCACTGGTCCTCTGTCACACTCACAAGACCTGGGACAGAGCACAGAGGGAACGCAGGCCCACGTACCTTAAGTCGCAGGTTTTCCCACTCAGTCCTATTCTGCCCATTTATGTCATTGATACTATCACCCTTCTAGAGCTCTTCAAAAGAACCCAAGACTGGAAGGGCAGGTTCATATTTGAAATTCTTGGGCTTGACATTCCTCACTGAACGTGGAGGCTGGGAGTAGAGTTGGGCCTCATTCCTCAGCTGCTAACCTGCAGCCCACAGTTTGCCCTGCCCTCTCTTTTCTTTCCATCCCTTCTGTTGCCATCCCTCCCTATGGGAGCACCATCTGGGCACCTGTGCTATAAAATCCTAGCCTGTAGGCTCACCTCTGTGTACAAACCATCCTTTAACCACAGCGGCATGGATTACCCTCAGGAGGGTGGCTCTGGGGGAGACGCTTGGGCTCTTTAGGCTGGGAAGTCCAAGGTTTGAGAGCAGAACCTTGCACCATGAAAGGAAGGAGCTGGCTTATAATGGGCACGGTCTGCTGGACTCCCAGACACCATGTTCTGTTGAGAGGGGCATAGCCATGGCAGGGCACAACTAGACACTCTTCTTGCCTGGTGTGAAGGCAACACTACATCTGTACATACTCAAACAATTCCATAGACAATTTCTGAGGATTCCCTACCCTCCTGTTAGCGCTTCCATAGATCCTAGATTAGGACCTTCTTTAATTTTCATTTTCTTCTTAAGAATTACAGTAAGTCCCATTTGTGTTGCTCTTAATAGGGTATACAATGCTTTCATGTTGAAAAAAAGGCACCTCAGTCTCACTTATTTGAGCCCTAATTTCTTATTTAATTCTATCCATCCATTTGTCAAAGAAAGTCCTAGGGGCTAGGCTATCACCTGGGAACTATAATTGTAGATAAAAACAGATCTTTTTGGAAAGTTCAGCACAGAGATCTACCCTCCTGTTAGCACTTCCATAGATCTTAGATTAGGACCTTCTTTAATTTTCATTTTCTTCTTAACAATTACAGTAAGTCCCATTTGTGTTGCTCTTAAGAGGGTATAAAATGCTTTCATGTTGGAAAAAAAAAGCCACCTCAGTCTCACTTATTTGAGCCCTAATTTCTTATTTAATTCTATTCATCCATTTGTCAAAGAAAGTCCTAGGGGCTAGGCCATCACCTGGGAACTATAATTGTAGATAAAAACAGATCCTTTTGGAAAGTTCAGCACAGAGGTACTAGAGGATCCAGCAAGTCCACGCCTAGATTTACTTGAAAGAAGATGAAAATATCTGTCCCTTAATACACTTGTACATGAAGATTCATGTACATTCTTCATAATAGTCAAGAAGTAGGAACAACCCTAATGTTCATCAACTAATGAATGGATAATCAAAATGCGGTAAATCCATACCATGGGGTATGATTCCACAATGAAAAGAAATGAAGTACTAACACATGCTACATTGTGTATGAATCTTAAATAGTATGCTGAGTGAAAGAAGTTGCATAGAGCACGATTTCATTTATATGAAACCCCTAGAATAGGCAAATCTATTTTAGAGGGAAAGTAGATTAGTTGTTTGGGGAGAAGAGGTGGGGGGATGACTACTAATGCCTAGAAGGGTTTTTTGGGGGATGAGTGATGGTTACTCAGCCTCCTGAACTCACTAAAAATCACTGGATTATATTTGTTTTTTAAAAAAAGGAGAATACAAAATAGCCCCTATCCTTGCTTTCATGGAGCCTACAGTATGGCTGACTGGGTCCCAAAGCAGACCCATCATTTTCTGTCTCTCCCATCTGACAGAGGCGGGAGGCAGTGAAGGACCTGGGTCAGTTTCCTCAGTGGGCCCCCATGCCTGTCTTCCCCGACGTGCTCGCCCCTAGTCACTTAGGTGAGCGCAGGAATCTGGCCCTGAGTATCTGCATGCCAGCCCCACCCTGCCCTGTGCAGCCGGGGCGCCCCCAGCTGGGCTCCCGAGCCGCCTGTGCCGGCGGCATGCGCAGCTGAGGCCAAACAAGCAGCCGGCACGTCCTGCCTAATTTAAGTGGTAATTTCCTTTGGGGGTTTCACTCAAGTGCAGCCCTGGGAAAATCGTGGCGGAGAGCTTTCCGAGAGGAAATGTTACCCTGGCCTTGCCGGAGAGGTTTAAAGACAGACAACTTTCTCCTTTTGCTTGATGAGCGCCTTGAAGAGTGGTGGTTAATTAACCAAGGGATGTCCCCTAGGGGTGTGAGCTGTGGAGGACCGAGTGGCCGCACGTCCTTTTCTTCTCTGGGGAGAAGAGGAGGAGGTGGTGGAAGAGAAGATTCTGAACTTGGAGTTTGGGTGGAAAAGGGAGGACTGCCAGGGATCTCAGCGGTGTGGGATGGGGTCTTCCTGGCGGCCCTGGAATTTGGTTTTCCTGGTGGTAGAGGCTGGTAGTTCCTCTTTTAACCCTCCTGTTGGGTAGGGTGGAAAAACGTTCCATGTTTAACAACCTTGCTGGATGATTATTGAGCAAACCCAAGTTTTAAGAGCCTCAGATGGGCACCAACTCTTTGCTGCGGAAGATTTCAGTGGTGAGTGGCCTGAGGGTCACTCAAGAGGGTGGGGAAGGACTAAAAGCAAAAAAAATTAGCACTTAAGAGCAGCAAGGTGGAGAGGGGCTGGGCAGAAATACAAATTAGGACACATTCTGTTCAAAGAATTAGAAATGGGGTCTTCCTGGCGGCCCTGGAATTTGGTTTTCCTGGTGGTAGAGGCTGGAAGTTCCTCTTTTAACCCTCCTGTTGGGTAGGGACAGGGTAGGGTGGAAAAACGTTCCATGTTTAACAACCTTGCTGGATGATTATTGAGCAAACCCAAGTTTTAAGAGCCTCAGATGGGCACCAACTCTTTGCTGCGGAAGATTTCAGTGGTGAGTGGCCTGAGGGTCACTCAAGAGGGTGGGGAAGGACTAAAAGCAAAAAAAATTAGCACTTAAGAGCAGCAAGGTGGAGAGGGGCTGGGCAGAAATACAAATTAGGACACATTCTGTTCAAAGAAATTAGAAAACAAATCAAAGCTGCTGGCACTCCTTTTAGTTAATTACCACGTCATTTATTCACTTGGCACCAAAGCTCAGACTGGGGATGGGGTGAGAGGGAGTGTAACATTTTATTTTAAAGCAACGTTGTGGTATTTAAAATAATGAGTTATACATTTTTTTCTGTTATACTAGAGAATTAAGAGCAGGCAAATGTAACCAATTTCAGCAGATTTGAATCAAAGGATTTATTTAGGTATTTTAAATTAAGTACCCAGGTTGTCTCTAAAGTAGGGCTTCTCAACTTACATAACTTCTGATTTTTCACTGAAGGAGTTTCTTTACAAAGTAGTCATGTACTCCTTTTAGAAGTGTTTTTCAAGCATAAAATGTTATCATGTTAAGCATAACTTTTCAAATCCCTGTGTATCCCTACTAAAAATTCCTGCCATCCTGTTATACTTCCTGACCCCTCCCCCACCTTCTACTTTAGAGCCTAACACCTGGGCAGTTCTAACAGTCTCAACTATTCCCTGATTCTCCTCCCACATCACCTTGCTGCTTCTGGCTTCCTCTCAACTACCCACCACACTCACTCATTCTTAGACAAGGATGCATGGTTGATTCTTGTCTGATTAGCAGCTACTGTACTTGTACTTCCTGACCTGCCTTATTGTCTTTTCAGGGATAGGCTGGTGATGAATGGTGCGGGAGGCTAGGTCCAGCTCACTCCCCTTGTTATCTTTGCCAGAGCCACCCGAATTCCCTTTATGTTTGATACGTGTCACAGGTTGAGGAGCTCACGGGAGGGGTGTCACCAAGGTAAATCATGGCAAAGATGTCGTGGAGCTAGACCTGTTCAGGCCACCCCACTGGTGGAAGTCAACACAACCCATCATCATGAGCCCTTGAAGCAATGTTTGGATCGGAGGCAACAGGAGGAGACTAGAGGAGGTGAAGAAAGCTTCTCTACTGAAAAGGAGTATTTAACAGCATCTTTGGACTGCAAGGAGATCCAACCAGTCCATTCTGAAGAAGATCAGCCCTGGGATTTCTTTGGAAGGAATGATGCTAAAGCTGAGACTCCAGTACTCTGGCCACCTAATGCAAAGAGTTGATTCATTGGAAAAGACTGATGCTGGGAGGGATTGGGGGAAGAAGAAGAAGGGGATGACAGAGGATGAGATGGATGGATGGCATCACTGACTCAATGGACATGGGTCTGAGTGAACTCCGGGAGTTGGTGATGGACAGGGAGGCCTGGCGTGCTGCAATTCATGGGGTCGAAAAGAGTCGGACACGACTGAGTGACTGAACTGAACTGAGAGGAGTTGAAGAAAGCTTCTCTACTGAAAAGGAATATTTAACAGCGCCTTACAATTTTTAGGAAAGACAAACTTTTGAAACCTAAAACTTTAAAGTAACCACAATAAACTTTGACCTGAGTCTCAGGGTAGATGTCTCCAACTCACTGTTCAAACTTCAGTTTAAGTCCTAATGTTAAGTTTGGTCATAAATGAGGCTTGACACCATCATGAAACAGCTTCCTCTGGTGTCTGAGATGCACCTAACCTGTGTGACCATCCTTCATGTTTTCTAGGGCTACTTAACTATTTAGTTTGGGACTTACCATGAAGACTTTTTGGCCTTATTGTTCTGGCATCTGTATTGTTAGTTGTCTTCACTTTTAAATATTAGGCAGCTCACAGTACTATAAATGAATTTTAAAAAATGAAAGTTGGGGCTTCTGATTGGAAGGTTTGTGTATTATTTAAAATTGCAAAGGTAAGAATGGTAGAAGAACAGAATAAGATATGACATTTCGAAGAGGAGGAGGTTTAGAATAAATGAACTAAATCCTCCCTTTTCATATTAAGGTGTCTAGAGATATTATCTCAAGTTGATAAATGGAGAAAAAGAGGTTAAGCCTTTTATCTAGATTTATGGAGGTAACTGCTAAAGGTACTAAAAACAAACAGTTAAAAAGAGGGTGAATCTGGGGAGTGTGATGGGGGGTGGAGGCAGCGGGCAGAGGGGAAAGACATTGCTGCTTTCCCCCCTAAGTTCTTCTCTCCTTGTTTTCCTCCCAACACGTGTATGACTCCAGCGGAATTTTTTTTTTCCTAAGCAAGGAACAAAAGAGAGGAAAACATGGTGGGAACATAAAATTGCGTCAAGAGTTAGGTTGAGAAGCACACACCACATTGGTGTGCCCATCTGCTGCAGCTGGGCCACACATTCGGCTCTGAGCTGTGCACAGCATTTGGAAAAGGAACCCCTGGTCAGTGGATTCATAACGCCCACAACGAAAGCAAACTGGTTCCAAGAATCTAGCCTGTTCTTTGTTACTAAAGCGTCACAGTGAGATTTCTGAGGTCTTTCTGAAGAAAACATGGTGATGTGAGGAACATTCTCAAAAACCTTACTGTAACATCACCTTTTCCCACCTTAGCGTGATTCTCAACCGAGATAGTTGGGGTGCACACCCAAGGGTAATTTGGGTAAATAATTCCATGGGAATTCAGCTCCCTGATTGATCTAGGGATAGACTTTAGAATATTTGGAGGAGATGTTGTTTTGAAATAGCAGCAGCGTTATTTTTAATTAAAAAAATTGAACTTCTTGCCCTTGAGCTACTGAATTACTAGGTAACATTGAACTTGAAACTATACTTCCTAATGAGCACCTGGATTACAACTAATCAGTGTTGTCTGTTGAAATTTAGTCACGTACCCTGATGGCTAGTCAAGCTGAGATTTTGTGCATGACATTTACGTATGCAAACAAAGCGGTATTAGAAACACAACCTAATATATGTATACGTGTGTCCTGTGCTTCTCTCTGGCATGGAAGCTGTGTTCCAATGGTGTCTTCAGGTGAAACAGCCTTATAAGTGAGATGGTTAGATTTCAACTATACTTCCTAATGAGCACCTGGATTACAACTAATCAGTGTTGTCTGTTGAAATTTAGTCACGTACCCTGATGGCTAGTCAAGCTGAGATTTTGTGCATGACATTTACGTATGCAAACAAAGCGGTATTAGAAACACAACCTAATATATGTATACGTGTGTCCTGTGCTTCTCTCTGGCATGGAAGCTGTGTTCCAATGGTGTCTTCAGGTGAAACAGCCTTATAAGTGAGATGGTTAGATTTCTAGTTCTTCAGCAATTAAGTAACATTGCACAGAAACTATCTTTATAGTAACAATTGTAATTTTGATATTACAAAAGAAATGTGATTATTAAAAATGCAAATACTAATATAAGAAAAAGAATGTAAAGTAACTGTTAATAGCATTAACATTTGAGTTTTTTCAAATGCTGTTAGGCATTTGAGTGTACACACATTTTTTCTGTGTGTATACTATACATAGATTTAAAATGTTGTAGATAAACTCATAGAATTCTCTAAATACAGTGTCTGTCTTTCCATGCCATTAGACATTCTTGAAAAACTTTGAAGTCTGCTTAATCCATCATTTTGGTATATATTTGAGTTTTTCATCTAATTTCCTACTGTTGGACACTGATTTTTAAAAACATGATGTAGAAGCTCAAGTTTTAAGATTGAATTATTAGTCCCTTTAATATGTTATTTCCCCAAAGAAAATCTGAGAAAACTGAGAGATTTTAAAGAGGATAAAAAAATATTTTAAGGTCCCATTTGACTTTTATGAGCAGAATTTTAAGGGTACTATTAACATCCTAGTAGTTTGACACTTTCTTTTATTTTTGAGGGAAATTTTATGGTCCTGAATAGGAATGTGACTTATTAAGATGCCTAAGGAGTTAACTACAGACCCTGAAATAGTTTCATATTTTTCAATGTTATTGGTTAGGCAAGAAAGTAAAACCTCACCTGGACCTACAAGTCTCCAGTTTCTTTCCCTTATTTTGACACTTAGACGACCAGGAAATATGACTTCCCCTGGTTTAACCCTCTAGTGCCCTGGTTTTCCAATGGTTCTATGAATCCTTGGTGTTTTTATGATCTGGACTGAGATGTTTTACACCTAAAATTCAATAATGCATGTTTTCTTTGAATTTCCAGGGGGAAAAAAAGGTACCAGGTAGAATTTTCTCCTCTCAAAGTTTTCCCTCCCCAGATGTTACTTAAAACTTTGGCATCGGCCTCAGCTTGTCTCCTTGAGATTGCTTACCCAGCTTAGGAACAAGCAGCCATCAAACGGTAATGGGAAATGGAAAAACTCGTGAGGAGCTTGCTGTGTCTAATCCTGGTAGCTTTTTAAAATGGACATGACTGCTTATGGCAGGTCATAGAGCTAGAAAGGTAGATGGTAAATCTGTCCTACTAGTAATCTTGCTTTTGGATTCTAGTTTATGTAACAGAACTGACTGTATCAGCATATTTCTGGTATCCTGAAATGTGTATCGTGCCACTTCCATTTTTTGCCTTTTAAGCCTGAGGACTAATGACGTAGGTAGAACATCAGCGGGCAGCCCTTAGTAATCTATTAGGGCCATCCCTGGAGGCTCAATGGTAGAGAATCTGTCTGTCAGTGCAGGAGACCTGGGTTCGATCCAGGGGTTAGGAAGATCCTTCCTGGAGAAGGAAGTGACAACTCAGTGCTAAGTATTCTTGCCTGAAAAATGTCCGAAGGACAGAGGAACCTGGTGGGCTGCAGTCCTCAGGGTTACAAACTGTCAGACATGACTTAGTGACTAAACAACAGCTTAGTGAATTACAGCCATGCTAAAAATCGTGACTTCTGCCAGAACCCTTCCCCAGAAAGCCCTGGCACACCCAGATAAAATGCTCCAGCTCATGCTGGTGTTTTGCAGCAGCACATGCCTGCGACACAGTTTTTCTCAACCCCGGGGCTGTAACAATAGCACTTAAATTGAGTGAGCTCTTCTGCCAGCTAGCGCTTCTCACAACACCCCAGCGAATGGTGGTGGCGCTCCCGTTCCCATTGTACCCACGGAAGTGGAAGGTTAGAGGGTAAGAAACTTGTCCGCGGCTGCAAAGCTCTAAGTGCCACTCTCTGCATTGTTTCCCTCTGGGGTTTTTCTCCGGCTGCTCTCAGCTCCTGTGTAAAGGTGATAGTGAGAGGCATCTGGTACCCTGTTGTGTGGGCAGCTGAGGATTCTTGAGTAAGGCATTTGGCTTTAGGAAATAACAGCTCAAAAGGGAGGCAAGAGGCTCTTGCTGACTGTTATGTGTGAGGCTTGCTACTACATGGCATCCTGCATCTCTATTTTGTGGGGAATTAATACTGGAGGAGGGAGGGTACTTTCAAGGACAGTCATACAGTGCTTTATACCTTAGTGGCCGACTTCATACCTTAGTGGTGGATTCCGCTGCTAATGACCTTATTGGTGGCTTAGTTGTAAAGAATCTGCCTGTGATGTGGGAGACCTGGGCCTGGAAGAGGGCATGGCAACCCACTCCAGTATTCTTGCCTGGAGAATCCCCATTGACAGAGGAGCCTGGCGGGCTGCAGTCCATGGGGTTGTGGAGAGTCGGGCATGACTGAGGGACTCAGCACACATCCTCTCCTAACACCTCTTTGCTCTGTGCCCTTGGTTAAGTTGTGTCTTCTTGCTAGTCCTTGATTTTCTCACTTGGGGATTTAGGAGCTTGGGCTAGATGAGCGCTCAGAGCACTTCCAGCACCCTCTCCTCCCCCCGCCGCCCTTGTGTGCCACTGGGACCCCTGCCCCGCAAGATATTGTGGGGGCCTGAGAGTCCTGCTGTGTTTTTCTCTGTGTCTCTCTGGGTTTACTGTGTCAGTGAGTCTCATAGCTTCAGTTCTGAGGCATTGCTGCCACAGGGCTGCTTATTCCACTCACGCTCAAGGTGTGAGAACTTAAGAAATGGGGACTTTACTTGGGACAGGCCTCCTTTCCTTCAATACCTGCTCCTAAGGGTGCTCTGTCGATGCTCTGTTCAAAGCACTGGCTGGCACATACAAGAATCCCGGTGTGGCTTTTTGAACAGCCAAACGCCACAGACGAAAAAAAAAAAGGGAAAGCCTCTCTCATTTTTATTGTGTTCCTGGCTATTCCAAGAGTCATTTCCTTTCCTTTCAGGGAGATAAAAAGACATATATTATGTGGGCAGAAGATGCTGTGTTCTGGTCAATAACGCAGGCCACGGAGGTCAATGGCTTTAAGCCAAGCCTGGCTGAAAGCTGCCATAAATTTTCAAAGGTGGGGAGGCAGATTTAGAGACTGATGTAGACTGGCTAAGAGGAGGAAAGACACTGGGCATAAATGGCCCTCTAAAAAGGAGCAGAGTATCAGTCCCATAAAATCCTACAGCAGTCTATATAGGGTCCCTGGTATGGGGAGAATTTTGCCCACCCAAGTTTTACTGTGCAGCAAAGACAAATAAAAAGAGATCTGAAAATAAATCTCTGAGGCCAACCTGTCTCAGGAGACTGAAACTTGAAGCCTTCTTCTCTGATTTCCTGACTCATCAGCATCTTTAGTGTTGATGAGCTGACTCCAAGCTTGATGAGACAGCCCCATAAAGCCTCCTTTTTGTCTGGTCTTAACTTGTTTCACCATCCTCCTCAAGGCCTACTTTTACATAAGAACTACATATTCAAGCTACCCAGCCCCCTAAACCACACAGCAACACCTGCTTTCGAAACACCCGGTTTATTTGTCAGGTTTTGTAGAGGATAGAGGGTATCTGTCTCTGTATGTATGTAAAAGAAAGAACTGTGTTGTGGAAAGGAGGGATGGTTTCACCGATTCCAAACACATCTGGGCTAAAATGTGGCATTTATAATTCCATACTAACTATAAGCACATGATCAATAATTTTAATAAAAGTTACTGTAGCTATCATATATAACAAGATACTGAATGAATATACCAGCTGTCAAATTTTCTGTTGCATAAAACAAATGATAAACACAGAGAAGTACTGACAAGGAATCATTACTAGAAATTTGACCCCTTGAGGGAAACTTTGTTGGAGGTTGTGTGTATGTATAGGCACACATATGCATGCTCATGTATTTAACAGTGATTTCTCTTGAAAGCTAAATATGAGAATGTAGGATTTTAAAAGAATAATTACTTTAGCAGCTTTCGATCTTGCTTGGTTTTATTTACTACTCTAATTCTTCCCTTTATTGGCATTTTGCAAGCCCTACATAACTCTGAATAGCTTTTTAAGCCTTATACATGTTTTATATCATTCTGTCAACCCTCTGAGAAACTAAAATTCACTAGGAGTAAATATCTTGTTTGATAACTTTCAGTAGCAGAGTTGAAGGGAAAATAATAGTAAACTTGATATTGCCTTTATATGTGACCACATCCTTCTGAACCTATTGCACACGTTAACTCATGATCCTTCCAGCAAGTCTCAAAGATAGATACTATCACCATTGTCATTTTATAGATGAGCAAAGCGAGGTGCATAGAGGTTAAATGACTTGCCCAAGGTCATATAGAGAGTCAGTGGCTGATTCAGGATTACAGCCAGCTGATTTCCAGGCCACTAGGATGCAAGTGCTGCCGTCTATGGGGTCACACAGAGTTGGACACGACTGAAGTGACTTAGCAACAGCAGCAGGATGAAAGACACTTACTCCTTGGAAGAAAAGTTATGACCAACCTAGACAGCATATTGAAAAGCAGAGACATTACTTTCCCAACAAAGGTCTGTCTAGTCAAGGCTATGGTTTTTCCTGTGGTCATGTATGGATGTGAGAGATGGATTATAAAGAAAGCTGAGCACCAAAGAATTGATGTTTTTGAAGTGTGGTGTTGGAGAAGACTCTTGAGAGTCCCTTGGACTGCAAGGAGATCCAACCAGTCCATTCTGAAGGAGATCAGCCCTGGGATTTCTTTGGAAGGAATGATGCTAAAGCTGAAACTCCAGTACTTTGGCCATCTCATGCGAAGAGTTGACTCATTGGAAAAGACTCTGATGCTGGGAGTGATTGGGGGCAGGAGGAGAAGGGGATGACCGAGGATGAGATGGCTGGATGGCATCACTGACTTGATGGATGTGGGTCTGAGTGAACTTTGGGAATTGGTGATGGACAGGGAGGCCTGGCGTGCTGCAATACATGGGGTTGCAAAGAGTCGGACATGACTGAGCAACTGAACTGAGGATGAATTTGAAAGGAAACTGTATCTGGAGTCACATTCCAGGCAGTGGGCACATTTATATCAACTGCAAAAGCATATGGGAATTTCTTAGGGGAAAGAAAAGGACAGCTTAACATGGTTCAACAGCATATTTTGTTTTTAATTTAACCTAGCTAACACAATCACCTTGTCAGTGGAGTATTTAGGAGTAACAAGATATTTATAACCAGATTGCCTAAAGTGCCCTAAGGCCACTGTTTATGTCCATATGGGCGCTGTGCCCAGGAAGATGCGACTGTGTCACAGAATCCCTACTTGCTCCAGAGAAGCATTTAGACACTAGAGAAAGTGAAGCCTGTGGCGCTGCTATAACTAGGGCAGCAAAGTCTGGGATGTTTATGGTGTCCCTCCAGGCACTGAGGAGCCAGCAGAAATGTGAGGTTGTAAATAAAATTCATTGTCTTGTCTGTTGCAAGATCCAAATATGGCCCCAAATCAGCTTTCTAGAGAAATCTAGAAATCAGAGAGTGAACTAGAACTAGAAATAGGTCCTTTGAGAAGCTTAAGAAATTACTGATGTTTTTCATGGGGGGGTCTTGGAATATTAAAATATTAAAAAAGATGCTTACATGAGGGTATCAACAATTGTGTATTTTCAGTAATGACATTTACCTGCTTAATGCTTTTAACATATACCCCCAGTACAGTGTACTACAAATGTGCTACCCACAAATAATTATAGGACATAAAAAATATTAATTTATAATATTCTATTGGGGGTAGGCTCCATTAAAAGGACACTCATTTAAAGTTGTATAATAAATGCCCTCTTTCACTGTATTAAAAAGAACAATTAAACCTGGGTTTTCATGTACTCACTCACCTCTAATTACTTTCTACCCTGGAAGAATTTTATTCCACAGTTACTGTTCCAGCTATCTTTCATAACCTGCTCCCTGGAGGAAAGTTGGAAGAAGAAGAACTATTTATTTTCATTATATCTCTTACATCCCTTTTCATTAGTCTTTTTTTTTTTGCTATAATTCAAGCTATTTCTTTATTGTTTTAGAGTTTATACAGTATTTTCGAACCCTGCAACTGCTCAAAACACAGTTAGTTACTAGCAAGCATCTTACTGAAAGAAACCTCAAGAGTGCATTTGTGCCTCTGCTCTGAAAATAAGTAAGAGAACATTTTGCAGATGATTCTCTTGGATGTATATATATATTTGCATATTTATATTACATGCTTTGGCTGATCCAAGGTACAGAATGGTATTATTCCTAATGTTTCCCAGTTTCTCAAGTAAGAAAGATATCCTTCCTTTTTATAAAAACTTTAAGTTATTTAAAGTTAACCTGTTTTATCCACTGATATTTGAAAGCTACTACCACTGAAACCTTCATTCATTCATCAAAACTACAAGGTTCTATTTGGTATAAGGCACTGAGCTAGAGATTGGGAATACAAAACTGATCTTAAAAAAAAAAAAAAACTCCTGCCTTCAAGGAACTTAATTTAAACACCATCTTTTCTTAGGAATTTAAACATTAGATGACTTAAAGGAAGGGTGAAAAAAATTGAGAAGGAATGAATTGGAGCTACCAGAACAGGCACAACTTCAAAATAAGGCTTAATATCTGAAAGGCTATTTAGTTCACAATATGATCTTCTCATTAACAGGAGTGTATTTCAAGATAGAAAGGCAATTTTCTACCAGTGTTAGGCTTTCACCACGTCCACATGGGATGATGCCTTTCTGAAGGGTCCCTTTGTTTCAGGGTTCCTTTCTTTCTATGAGACCATGAGGCATAAATTTCACTGCAATATAATGCACATGGAGGTGTCAAGAGAGAGGAGGTGAGTTGGAAGCTAGAAATCTCTTTTCACTTATATTTGTCCTCATCTGCTCATAGGTGTATGTGTGTGATATAACTATATACATATTTGATATATATGTAATTATACATATATATGTATGTGTGTGTGTGTGTGTGTGTATATGTATATATGATAATTGCTGCTAAGTCACTTCAGTCGTGTCCGACTCTGTGTGACCCCATAGATGGCAGCCCACCAGACTCCCCCATCCCTGGGATTCTCCAGGCAAGAACACTGGAGTGGGCTATATGATAATTATAGAGGGGAAAAAAGACCATTCCTAGTTGCTGGGCTTAAAGAGTCCTCTAGTCACATTTCCATTTGGAGAAAAAGGTTGTCCCATTTCTGTTGGATTCACTCTAGCCTATCCCCTCTGTACTCCCTGTATGGAAGAACTGGTCTTTCTTTACACACATCCCTTTCATACATGCAGAGGGTTCTGATCAGTCAAATCATACACATTTAACTCAGCTGCTTTCTTTGAATTAAAAAATCAGGACACCAAAATCAGAAGATTAGCATGTTGAACACAGCATTGAGTTGTCACAGACAAGCATAAAAGACATTAAATTGCAGACTTGGCTATGACAGTTTCATTTGCGATTTCTCTGAATCAGGGACAAAATGCCTTTGCTTTAATAAGAAAATGCTGGCACGACCAGCTTCTTCCAGTACTCACAGAAACGGTGGAGGGATATGGGGGGATGGGAGGTGTGGACAGAGAGAGAGAGACAGAGAGCGAGCAGCAGGTGTGTAGAAATGGACCCCCTTCACGTAAGAACAATCACTCAGTGCCTGCAGCTGCTTCCCAGATCACCACCAATCGCATTTTACATCTATTTTTCCTTTTTTTCTTTTTCATGTTCATTGCTTCACATGGTTGAAACTAGAAGTGAAAAGGAACAATTTTGGTGTTATTGTAGAGGGTGGACCACAGCAATCATGTCGGTTTGTGGAAGGCTTAGTATATGCCAGACACGAACTAGGCAAGCTATACAGATGATTGTAAGGAATCCCCACAGATCTTTTGAGTTAGTTGTTACTATCCTGATTTTGGAAATGAAGAAAAGGAGGCTCAAAGAGATTGAGATGGAGACTCAGAGATCTCACAGAAAGAGGCAGCCAATATTTCTCCAAAGCCCTCATTTTGAGTTCTCCGCGTTCAAGTAATTGGTGCTAATTGAAATGGAGGTGTCTTTCCATTACTGTAGAAGCAGACTGGTTTTGTCCACATGTCCCTTGAGGCTAGGACAGAAAGAAAGTCCGTCTTTCACACTGGCTGCAGCTTTAGAAGTGGCCCGAGAATGCAAGGATTGTTCATCATTGGAGAACCTCCCACCCTTCCACGAAGAGTGGAGAGAATTGTCACTCTGGGTGATGGTCAATCTCAAAAGTAAAACTGCAAGAATTTTAGATTTTCAAACTTACTGTAGTCAGTGGAGAAAATTGGTTGGAATGCTCTGCTCTCTCTCCCCTCCCTTCTCTGAAGCCTCATTTGAGTGGCTCATATCTGACTATGAGCAAAGGTGGCCATCCTTATTCCCCAGCTTCTCCTGCCTCCCCCTTCCTGAGCAGTATGATAAGTAAAACTACTCAATAGTTTAAGTGGAGTACTAATTATGAATCTGATTCCTGCTTGACACAGGCTCATTTTTAACCTGGTACACTCATTAAACCTCTGCTCCTCATTTAGCCACGGATGACCAGAGTATCATAATTTCAGCTAAGTGTGCTCAGTGATTTAATGGGCCTTGAGTTTCCCACATCCCTGTAGTGCCCCATCTGAGCAGCTCAATCAGTATCGTTAGGAGTTTATTTAGTCCAATGAGAGATCTCTCTGATCTATCCTAAATTCAACCAAAGACTTGAAAGAAGAATGAAAGCAAACCACTGGCTCCACGATTTCAAACAACCCATTTTGCTTTTAACCATAAATCAGCCACGGGGTCTGAAATGCAGACAGTTTCCAGACAGACCAGGTCATCTCCTGAGTTAATGAGAAAATTCCTGCTAGGAATAGTCCCCACTTCTACCAGCAGATGCCAGCACCTCCTCTTCTTGGATAAGAAAGTGCCCAGGGTTTGGTCTTCACACATCCTGAGATTTTTAAAAATAAAGACAGATTAAAAGCAACAAAAACAAACACACACCCCACCCCCAAAGGTTATTCCATATCTGCTTTCATTCTCAGTTATTGCCCAGTGAATCACAACCAAGGGAATTCTCAGAAAGAGCTATCTGTTTTGTCATTGTTGTTACTGCTGTGTTTGTGTGAATGTGTAGATATTTAATCAACCACTTCCCTCTTCCCACACAGAAGAATTCTCAAAGCTCAAACAGATCAGGGTGAGTGGGATCCCATTTTAATGGGTTCTCATAAAGCCCCTGCGATTGTGAGTACCCAGTAAATGTTTTATAACAGTGACAGCTTTGCAAATACTGTAACATATGTAACTTGGATTGGGTCAATACATGGCAGGGAAATCAGATTGTGAGATGGTCGAGCTGTTCATTTTGGCTGTCTTTATAATCAATCAGCCAGACCAACTGAGCCTGCAGTGATACTCACTGATTATTGAGAAAGGGAAAACAAATGGATTGGCCATGCTGTCCACCACAGCCTCTTCAATCGCTAAAACCTCTGTCAGTATACAGACAGGTGCCATCTTTTGGAAACCAGTTATTAGTAATAACTCTCAGGTCCAACTAAAAGCAAGGCCACATTTTGACTACTAAGGGGAAAAAAAAGATTAGTTCAATTTACTTCAAAATGTTTTGTCTGATAGCTTTTGCAGCCTGACCTGTTTCAGAAACCCAAAGTTTATAGACTGCGGTGCCAGGCCACAACAATGCTTTCTGCCTCACCTCAGCTTGCTTCTCTTTTTCTTCTTTGGGTATCTTCAGCCTTTGTGCTTAATTCAAAAGCTGGTAAAAAGTGCAATAGCCTCAAATATATTTCACAACTGAAAGATAAAATGTCTTAAAAAAGATCCAGTTTCCAGGGTGAGATGCAGGACTCGTAAGCCCTTTCTTATACCCTGTGCAAGTGACTGGATGTCGTCAGCTACCACAGATCTGCACTGCTTTCTTTGCTTCCAGCCAGCTCATCTGTGGCTGCTGGTGGAGTGAGTGTATTGTGTGAATTGCCTAATCCAAATCTCTCCAAGTTGCTAGGTTTAGGCAGAGACGTTCCAATAAAAATGAAGGCAGCCTCCCAGTCTTTGCCTAAACTTGATTCAAATCACATCAACTTAGAATGTATTACTTTCACTGTATTTTCTTCAGGGACTGCTCCATCTATAATAGAGATAAGACACCAAAAAACTAGTTATCAACATTTTCTGTTAGAGAAAGAGGAAAAATTAATCAAAATAAATAATTCAGGACCATATTTCTAGCTTCATTGAGTTTCCTTAAGGATCAGGTAGAGATTGAGAGGAGATGGGCTACTGACAAAACGTGACTAAAGAAAGATGCGGAGTGGGAACTCGGATATTTAAAATTCTTATATTGTATTCATCCTAAGGTACTATTTTTAGGCTGTGCAAGAATGGATTCCCTCTTTTCCATTTAATCAGATTTTTGGAGGATCAAGTTAAGGGAGATGACTTAGATGTGAAATGGATTTTTCTAGACCCAAAGGAACAACTGTGCAGGTCAGCAGAAAATGGAGGGACGGGAGAGATACTGTATTGGCTCACCTTTAGAAGAAAGATGATAAGATGTGATGAAAATCAAAGGCTTTTCAATCTACTGTGGCAGAAAATGTAAGTTGTCTCACCAATTTGGAGATGTGTGTGTGTTCAGTTGTGTTGACTCTTTGTGATCCTATGGACTGTAGCCCACCAGACTCCTCTGCCCCTGGGATTCTCCATGCAAGAATACTGGAATGGGCTGCCACTTCCTGACCTGGGGACTGAATCCTCATCTTCTGAATCTCTTGCATTGCAGGCAAATTTTTACTGCTTGAGTCACTGGGGAAGCCTACCAATCTACTTTAATCCATTAAAAGACTTTTTTATTTCAGTGATAGACCTCTTGAGTTTTAGCCAGGTGTTGGTCCAGTTGGAAACTACATTTCCATACCTTCCTTGCAGCTTTGGTGTGACTTCATGACCAAGTCTGACTAATGAGCAGTATGCAGAAGTGATGGGTAACTTCTGGTCATGCTCTTAAAAGGAAGCTGCTTGCTCTCTGCATTTTTTCCTCTCTTTGCAAAGACTGGAATGTGGCTGTGTTGCTAGGAGGTCATTTCAGAACAAGTAGATGAGGGTAATCCCTAGTGCATGCTGAACAGAAAGAAAGCACCATCATCCTTAGACCACTTTGTGGTAAAGAACGAGCCTGCACCTCTAGACTGCCTGCTTGCTTGAGTATTCACTAGAGAGGTGGTTCAGTGTAGTGCTTGCTGATCCACGTGTGGTCCTTAGATCTTCAGCAGCACCTAGGAACTTATTAAAAATGCAGAATCTTGGGCTCCATCACAGTCCTGCTGAATTATACATTAAAAAAAAAAACCAAACTCTTGATAGTTTGTATTAAAGTTGAGAAGCATGATTATGTGGCTAAAAACATAGATTCTGGAGCCAGATCCTGAGTTCAAATCCAAATCTGTGACTTAATCAGCTGTGTTACTTGGGGAAAACTACAGAAAGTCTGACTTATTTTTCTTATCTGTAAATTAGGGCTATTAATACCTCCCTCACAAGGTTATTGTAAGTATTATTATCAGTTAATATTTGCAAGTAGGTTAGTATAAAGCTATATACAGACATTATTATTATTACAAAAAGTTAATTGCTATCTTGCTTTGAACAATTTGGTCGCTGATAAAGATGTCAAACCAACATCTTAAATTCATCTACAGTTATAATGAACTCTGTGAAGATTTGGAGAAGGGTAGAAATAGTGTCAGTTCTTATAATTAGAACAGCCATATATCTTGGGTCTTTCAGGATGATCTTACAAGAAAATGTATTTACATTCAACAAGTATTTGTTGAGTACCTTCTATGTGTCAGGCATTTTTCTAGGTGCTTTGGCATGCTTCGGTAAAGAAACCTGGCAAAAAATTCCACCTTCCAGAAGACTATGTTTTAGTGGAACAGTTGGAAGTGGGTGGCATGGAGATGGGAATTATCTATCAAGTTTAGATCTCATTATCAGGTTGTGGCTAAAGTGGTGTTTCTTGATTACTAGTTTGGAAAATTTACACACCATAAAAAGAGGAAGTGAAAAATACTGAAACCTCCTGAGGATTATGAGGTTGTAGTTATTAGATCTGTCTAGGCTCTAGCAATAAGTGAACCGTGAACTCCAGATGTTCAAGCTGTTTTTAGAAAAGGCAGAGGAACCAGAGATCAAATTCCCAACACCAGCTGGATCATGGAAAAAGCAAGAGAGTTCCAGAAAAACATCTATTTCTGCTTTATTGACTATGCCAAAGCTTTTGACTGTGTGGATCACAATAACCTGCAGAAAATTCTGAAAGAGATGGGAATACCAGCTCACTTGACCTGCCTCTTAAGAAACCCGTATGCAGGTCAGGAAGCAACAGTTAGAACTGGACATGGAACAACAGACTGGTTCCATATAGGAAAAGGAGTACATCAAGACTGTATATTGTCACCCTGCTTATTTAACTTCTATGCAGAGTACATCATGAGAAACGCTGGACTGGAAGAAGCACAAGCTGGAATCAAGATTGCCAGGAGAAATATCAATAACCTCAGATATGCAGATAACACCACCCTTATGGCAGAAATCAAAGAACAACTAAACAGCCTCTTGATGAAAGTGAAAGAGGAGAGTGAAAAAGTTGGCTTAAAGGTCAACATTCAGAAAACGAAGATCATGGCATCCAGTCCCATCACTTCATGGCAGATAGATGGGGAAACAGTGGAAACAGTGTCAGACTTTATTTTTCTGGGCTCCAAAATCACTGCAGATGTTGATTGCAGCCATGAAATTAAAAGACGCTTACACCTTGGAAGGAAAGTTATGACCAACCTAGATAGCATATTCAAAAGCAGAGACATTACTTTGCCAACAAAGGTCCATCTAGTCAAGGCTATTGTTTTTCCAGTGGTCATGTATGGACATGAGAGTTGGACTGAAGAAAGCTGAGCACCGAAGAATTGATGCTTTTGAGGTGTGGTGTTGGAGAAGACTCTTGAGAGTCCCTTGGACTGCAAGGAGATCCAATCAGTCCATCCTAAGAGAGATCAGTTCTGGGTGTTCATTGGAAGGACTGATGCTGAAGCTGAAACTCCAATACTTTGGCCACCTGATGCAAAGAACTGACTCATTTGAAAAGACCTTGATGCCGGGAGTGATTGGGGGCGACAGAGGATGAGATGGTTCATCAGCATCACCGACTGGATGGATGTGGATTTGGGTGAACTCCAGGAGTTGATGAACAGGGAGACCTGGCATGCTGCAGTTCATGGGGTTGCAAAGAGTCAGATACGACTGAGCGAGTGAACTGAACTGACTGACTAGAAATTTCACTTTGTCTCTTTCTGTTTCTAAGAATATTGAAGTATTTCCCTGGGTTTTCCAGCACCTTCTCTGAAGGAAGTAATGCAACAGAATCCTGTATTGAATATAACGTCCATCTGTGGGAATCTTCATTCTATGAGGAAACTTCTTCCTGTGAGATGTCTTTTTGTCAGAAGTTCTCTTCTTTAGACCATGTCTGTAAGAAGCAAAAGTTGGAACTCATTACATACAGCAGTCCCATAAATTAACTGTACACTTTATAAATTAGCAAACTGAAGTGTAAGTAACTTCCTCAGTTAATCCCTTTCACCAGTTCTAAGACACATAGAGCTCCACATTTTGTTATCTCTGAAATCAAGGTATGTCCCTTGATTAATGATATATCATAGTTTAGTTTACTGCATTATCTTTTGTGGAATGGTATATAAAATAATTGTCTTTCTAATTAATGGTATCTTAGATTTAAAGATGTACAGCTGCTCATCTGTAATATGAAGATGATAATCATGTTGGAGTGATATGAAGTTTCAACAGTGTTTTGTTTGCTTGTAGAAGATGTGGTAGAATGAATAAATAAAAAGTTGGAATAGGAGTAGAAAGTCTCAGGTTTTCTCCTCCCGCCTTTTTTTGAAGGTTTTTTATTATCAGAACCAATAGGAGATACAAGTATAACAGAATATACAAATTAACTTTTCTGATAATTTTAGTCCCTAGAGTCTCTATGAAAACGCCAGTTGCTTATGAGGACAAGATGCTATCCAACAAACTACAGCATTTAAGACAATGTTTAGACAGTGAGTCTTAACAAGGACATAGTCTTAATGATGAGATATGGTGAGAAATAAAAAGCTTTTTGCTATTTCCTTCCCTTAATAAAGTGAATATATATGTATAAACATATAAGGCTCATTTTGAGGAAAAAAAAATGCCTTCAGATAGAAAAAATCCATCATCCAGAAAAAAAAAAAAAAATCTACTCCCTGGGCCAAACAAGGAAACCAAAATAGGGTGACACGAACTTCAAAACTGTAGTCTAACTGTAATTGCCAGGACTTCCCTGGTGGCTTCGACGGTAAAGCATCTGTCTATAATGCGGGAGACCTGGGTTCTATCCCTGGGTCAGGAAGATCCCCTGGAGAAGGAAATGATAATCCACTTCAGTACTATTGCCTGGAAAATCCCATGGACAGAGGAGCCTGGTAGGCTACAGTCCATGGGGTCACAAAGAGTCGGACATGACTGAGCAACTTCACTTTCACTTTACTTTTGGAAAGGTTAGCATCATTTTATCCATACCAAACTAGTACACTGAATCTTCTCCTTTACAAAATTTTTAACCAAATTGGAATTAATCTCACTTTAAAGTGCACAAAGTGTTGTGTAAGACAAGTGCTTGCTCTGTGTGACACACACAAAGGAGATCCCTTTTAGCAGCACTGGCCCAAGAGGTAGTACAGTAACACTGGCTGTAGTACAAGAACAGCAATCCATCAGGTCTGCTACAAGGGCAGGGGGAGTCCAGAGTCAGCAAAGCATTGCCTGCCAGTCTGATTTTCAGTTATACCCAGATTTCAATCAGATCTTAGCTGCCCCAATGAGACAAGACCAGAGTACATAGTACCAGCATAGGTTTAAGAGGACCAAAGTTGTCTAAACTACTCAGCGAACATCTCTACTCAACTATTTGACAATGCCTATTAGGGGCATTGCCAGTTAACAGAATTGAGGAGCCTGGGTTTTGAAACAACACAAATATCATTTACCTCATAAGCAATAGTCAAAGTGTTTTACTGTGAATGATTAAAAAAAAAAAACAAAAAACAAGTAACAAGATCTCTCATCAGTTCAGTTCAGTCGCTCAGTTGTGTCTGACTCTTTGCAACCCCATGGGCTGCAGCAGCCAGGCCTCCCTGTCCATCACCAACTCCCGGAGTTCACTCAGACTCATGTCCATTGAGTCGGTGATGCCATCCAACCATCTCATCCTCTGTTGTCCCCTTCTCCTGCCCCCTTCAATCTTTCCCAGCATCAGGGTCTTTCAAATGAGTCAGCTTTTTGCATCAGGTGGCCAAAGATTGGAGTTTCAGCTTCAGTATCAGTCCTTCCAATGAATATTCAGGACTGATCTTTAGGATGGACAGGTTGGATCTCTTTGCAGTCCAAGGGACTCTCAAGGGTCTTCACCAACACCATAGTTCAAAAGCATCAATTCTTTGGCACTCTTCACTTTCACTTTGGAAAGTAAAGTTGCTCAGTCATGTCCAGCTCTTTGCAACCTCGTGGACTGTAGCTCACCAGGCCCCTCTGTCCATGGGATTCTCCAGGCAAGAATACTGGAGTGGGTTGCCATTTCCTTCTCCAAGGGACCTTCCCAACCCAGGGATCAAACCCAGGTCTCCTGCATGCAGGCAGACACTTTAACCTCTGAGCTTTCAGGGAAGTCTCATTTTCTTTCACTTTCACTTTCTTCACAGTCCAACTCTCACATCCATACATTTTTGAATATGCTATCTAGGTTGGTCATAACTTTTCTTCCAAGGAGTAAGTGTCTTTTAATTTCATGGCTGCAATTACCACCTGCAGTGATTTTGGAGCCCCCCCCCACCTCCAAATAAAGTCTGACACTGTTTCTACTGTTTCCCCATCTATTTCCCATGAAGTGATGGGACCAGATACCATGATCTTTGTTTTCTGAATGTTGACCTTTAACCCAACTTTTTCACTCTCCTCTTTCACAGTCATCAAGAGGCTCTTTAGTTCTTCTTCACTTTCTGCCATAAGGGTGGTGTCATCTGCATATCTGAGGTTATTGATATTTCTCTTGGCAGTCTTGATTCCAGCTTGTGCTTCTTCCAGCCCAGTGTTTCTCATGATGTACTCTGCATGGAAGTTAAATAAGCAGGTGACAATATACAGCCTTGGTATATTCCTTTTCCTATTTGGAACCAGTCTGTTGTTCCATGTCCAGTTCTAACTGTTGCTTCCTGACCTGCATACAGATTTCTCAAGAGGCAGGTCAGGTGGTCTGGTATTCCCATCTCTTTCAGAATTTTCCACAGTTTATTGTGATCCACATTTGACATAGTCAATAAAGCAGAAATAGATGTCTTTTCTGAAATTCTCTTGCTTTTTCACTTAAAACCTCTGATCAGTGAATTTGTACTCGTCCTATTGAAGCAGTTCAAGTTCTCCAGCTGAAGAAGAAGCAAAATTAGTCGGATGTGAAATTGGGAATGAGAAACCCCACATCCAAGGTCAGAAGCAGCGGCTGCTCTTCACTGGACCGGCCATGTGGAGATACCCCACGTCCAAGGGCAAAGGAGAAGCCCCGGCTGGAAAATTGGATTAATGATTTACTGAGTAAGCATCAGAACAAGACTCAGTTTCCCCCTCAGTCAGTGTCTCCCACCAGGAAGCTTCCATAAGCCTCTTATCCTTATCCATCACAGGGCAGACAGACTGAAAACCACAGTCACAGGAAATTAACCAATCTAATCACATGGACCACAGACTCGTCTAACTCAATGAAACTCTGAGCCACCCAAGACAGATGGGTCACGCTGGAGAGTTCTGACAAAATGTGGTCCACTGGAGAAGGGAATGGCAAACCACTTCTGTTTTCTTGCCTTGAGAACCCCATGAACAGTGTGAACAGTATGAAAATGTCTCTCGTACATCACTAGTTAATATGATTTAGACTGACTGTAAATTAAAACACTACAAAATGATAAGCTTTGCCCTAGTGTTTCTCAAAAGCCAAGTTTATCTCCAGCTCCACCTTCAGTTTAACAAACAAACCCCTAAATACAAAACATTTCCTACGGTAAAGTAAAGGGAAACAATGGAATAGAAAGAATAGAAAGAACTCTAGAACCCAGTAGGCATGAACATATGTAGGCATAATCTCATAGTATGAGATTATTGGTCTCCAGCAATTGTTCCTTCTATCACTGGGTTGTCCATCTTGGGTGGCTTGAATGTTGCTGGCTCCTCAGCCACTCAGGTGGCCTAGATTGGAGCAGCTCCATTGGAGAGGGCTTCTTTGTAAGCCTGGAGTGTTCTTGCTCAAAGAAGCTCCATGTATCTGAGTTTCTGTCCTTATGCCTGCTTGCAGCATCCGTGGCACTGGGATTGGGCCGGGGAAGTCTGTGGAAGAACAGAGGTATAACGGCCTCTGGGTTTCTGCTTAGAGGATGGGTGAGGGGTGCGGCCAGGGGTGGTTTGGCCTGCCTCTATTCTTCTATTTTTCCTCCACTGTGTAGTTTGTGATGTGATTTTGCCACTTGGGCTTCCCTGGTGGCTCAGATGGTAAAGAATCTGCCTGAAATGTGGGAGAC
>SJYC01140167.1:0-17046 GCA_006408675.1 Madoqua kirkii | reverse complement strand
ATGGGGTCACAAAGAGTCGGACATGACTGAGCAACTTCACTTTCACTTTACTTTTGGAAAGGTTAGCATCATTTTATCCATACCAAACTAGTACACTGAATCTTCTCCTTTACAAAATTTTTAACCAAATTGGAATTAATCTCACTTTAAAGTGCACAAAGTGTTGTGTAAGACAAGTGCTTGCTCTGTGTGACACACACAAAGGAGATCCCTTTTAGCAGCACTGGCCCAAGAGGTAGTACAGTAACACTGGCTGTAGTACAAGAACAGCAATCCATCAGGTCTGCTACAAGGGCAGGGGGAGTCCAGAGTCAGCAAAGCATTGCCTGCCAGTCTGATTTTCAGTTATACCCAGATTTCAATCAGATCTTAGCTGCCCCAATGAGACAAGACCAGAGTACATAGTACCAGCATAGGTTTAAGAGGACCAAAGTTGTCTAAACTACTCAGCGAACATCTCTACTCAACTATTTGACAATGCCTATTAGGGGCATTGCCAGTTAACAGAATTGAGGAGCCTGGGTTTTGAAACAACACAAATATCATTTACCTCATAAGCAATAGTCAAAGTGTTTTACTGTGAATGATTAAAAAAAAAAAACAAAAAACAAGTAACAAGATCTCTCATCAGTTCAGTTCAGTCGCTCAGTTGTGTCTGACTCTTTGCAACCCCATGGGCTGCAGCAGCCAGGCCTCCCTGTCCATCACCAACTCCCGGAGTTCACTCAGACTCATGTCCATTGAGTCGGTGATGCCATCCAACCATCTCATCCTCTGTTGTCCCCTTCTCCTCCCCCCTTCAATCTTTCCCAGCATCAGGGTCTTTCAAATGAGTCAGCTTTTTGCATCAGGTGGCCAAAGATTGGAGTTTCAGCTTCAGTATCAGTCCTTCCAATGAATATTCAGGACTGATCTTTAGG
The DNA here is from genome assembly GCA_006408675.1 of Madoqua kirkii. Lineage (NCBI taxonomy): Eukaryota > Metazoa > Chordata > Mammalia > Artiodactyla > Bovidae > Madoqua > Madoqua kirkii. The sequence goes on along the minus strand of SJYC01140167.1, from coordinate 16,126 downwards.
ATGGACAGGTTGGATCTCTTTGCAGTCCAAGGGACTCTCAAGGGTCTTCACCAACACCATAGTTCAAAAGCATCAATTCTTTGGCACTCTTCACTTTCACTTTGGAAAGTAAAGTTGCTCAGTCATGTCCAGCTCTTTGCAACCTCGTGGACTGTAGCTCACCAGGCCCCTCTGTCCATGGGATTCTCCAGGCAAGAATACTGGAGTGGGTTGCCATTTCCTTCTCCAAGGGACCTTCCCAACCCAGGGATCAAACCCAGGTCTCCTGCATGCAGGCAGACACTTTAACCTCTGAGCTTTCAGGGAAGTCTCATTTTCTTTCACTTTCACTTTCTTCACAGTCCAACTCTCACATCCATACATTTTTGAATATGCTATCTAGGTTGGTCATAACTTTTCTTCCAAGGAGTAAGTGTCTTTTAATTTCATGGCTGCAATTACCACCTGCAGTGATTTTGGAGCCCCCCCCCACCTCCAAATAAAGTCTGACACTGTTTCTACTGTTTCCCCATCTATTTCCCATGAAGTGATGGGACCAGATACCATGATCTTTGTTTTCTGAATGTTGACCTTTAACCCAACTTTTTCACTCTCCTCTTTCACAGTCATCAAGAGGCTCTTTAGTTCTTCTTCACTTTCTGCCATAAGGGTGGTGTCATCTGCATATCTGAGGTTATTGATATTTCTCTTGGCAGTCTTGATTCCAGCTTGTGCTTCTTCCAGCCCAGTGTTTCTCATGATGTACTCTGCATGGAAGTTAAATAAGCAGGTGACAATATACAGCCTTGGTATATTCCTTTTCCTATTTGGAACCAGTCTGTTGTTCCATGTCCAGTTCTAACTGTTGCTTCCTGACCTGCATACAGATTTCTCAAGAGGCAGGTCAGGTGGTCTGGTATTCCCATCTCTTTCAGAATTTTCCACAGTTTATTGTGATCCACATTTGACATAGTCAATAAAGCAGAAATAGATGTCTTTTCTGAAACTCTCTTGCTTTTTCACTTAAAACCTCTGATCAGTGAATTTGTACTCGTCCTATTGAAGCAGTTCAAGTTCTCCAGCTGAAGAAGAAGCAAAATTAGTCGGATGTGAAATTGGGAATGAGAAACCCCACATCCAAGGTCAGAAGCAGCGGCTGCTCTTCACTGGACCGGCCATGTGGAGATACCCCACGTCCAAGGGCAAAGGAGAAGCCCCGGCTGGAAAATTGGATTAATGATTTACTGAGTAAGCATCAGAACAAGACTCAGTTTCCCCCTCAGTCAGTGTCTCCCACCAGGAAGCTTCCATAAGCCTCTTATCCTTATCCATCACAGGGCAGACAGACTGAAAACCACAGTCACAGGAAATTAACCAATCTAATCACATGGACCACAGACTCGTCTAACTCAATGAAACTCTGAGCCACCCAAGACAGATGGGTCACGCTGGAGAGTTCTGACAAAATGTGGTCCACTGGAGAAGGGAATGGCAAACCACTTCTGTTTTCTTGCCTTGAGAACCCCATGAACAGTGTGAACAGTATGAAAATGTCTCTCGTACATCACTAGTTAATATGATTTAGACTGACTGTAAATTAAAACACTACAAAATGATAAGCTTTGCCCTAGTGTTTCTCAAAAGCCAAGTTTATCTCCAGCTCCACCTTCAGTTTAACAAACAAACCCCTAAATACAAAACATTTCCTACGGTAAGGTAAAGGGAAACAATGGAATAGAAAGAATAGAAAGAACTCTAGAACCCAGTAGGCATGAACATATGTAGGCATAATCTCATAGTATGAGATTATTGGTCTCCAGCAATTGTTCCTTCTATCACTGGGTTGTCCATCTTGGGTGGCTTGAATGTTGCTGGCTCCTCAGCCACTCAGGTGGCCTAGATTGGAGCAGCTCCATTGGAGAGGGCTTCTTTGTAAGCCTGGAGTGTTCTTGCTCAAAGAAGCTCCATGTATCTGAGTTTCTGTCCTTATGCCTGCTTGCAGCATCCGTGGCACTGGGATTGGGCCGGGGAAGTCTGTGGAAGAACAGAGGTATAACGGCCTCTGGGTTTCTGCTTAGAGGATGGGTGAGGGGTGCGGCCAGGGGTGGTTTGGCCTGCCTCTATTCTTCTGTTTTTCCTCCACTGTGTAGTTTGTGATGTGATTTTGCCACTTGGGCTTCCCTGGTGGCTCAGATGGTAAAGAATCTGCCTGAAATGTGGGAGACCCAGGTTCAATCCCTGGGTTGGTAAGATCCCCTGGAGGAGGGCATGGCAACCAACTCCAGGATTCTTGCCTGGAGAACGCCATAAAGAGAGGAGACTGCTGGGCTACAGTCCATGGGGTTGCAAAAAGTCAGACACGACTGAGTGACTCACACTAACACTTTTGCCACTTGAAGGTACTTATCACCCTCTGTGGGAAGATCCTTTTGGCGTGTACAGCCAGTACCTCTCAGCCCTGCCTGTTGTTCAAAATGCTGAGTGCTCTCCCCGCTCTGCTCTATGATCAGAGAACTCATGATAACATGGGCAGCTCTAGCCTTTACCAACTATCCACATTGTCAGTGCTATAAGGTCCTGGCAGGGGAGGGCATACTGGTGTCTCCCCAGTCTATCTTGGCAAGGTTCTCATACTTGCACCCTGGAAACACTGGCTTCCGGGGAGTACTGCCCATAACTGAAGGAAGAGGAGACATTGTATAGAGCTCCTGAGGGCATTGTCATGGCTGAATGCCTGATAGTAAGTACATCCTGCTGGGGAGGGTCATCTTTACTGGAGGCCCACTAGGCTCAAGGGCAGACTCTTGAGGTTCTCTCCAAGCCATTGGAAAACCAAGATCCAGGTGGCTTAACTGTATAGAATTCCAGAGTCCCTTCAACCCCAGTGAAATGTGATGATCTTGCTGACAAACACTCACAAGGGACATTGTCCAACTGTCCACATTATCAAAGCTCTTCTAGGAGAGTCTATCCAGAGGTTCTGTTTCTCTGCTACAGTGGGGCTCCTTTGGGCTGAGCTCCAGTGCTAGAAGGCTGCAAAGACCGGGAAAATGATGTCCAACGGACACGGTGCAGTTGGAACCAGGCCATGGTTTACTGGCCATCAAATGTGTTTGGGCCTCAGGCACTGATCAGCATGCGGTGGCTAAAATGAGACTCAGACTTCAACATTAACTTTGCTCTTGAAGAGCTAAGTGACATGGGGGAAAACAGTATCACTGAGCCTGAGTTTCCTTATCTTAGAAAATGAGGATAAAATACCTGCTCTGTCTACTTCACAGAGTTCTTATAACATCAGACAATTCTTGCTCTCATTGGTTTTATGAAACAGTGGAAGCATAAGTGTGTGAAATAAAAGAAAACGTATGCGAAAATACTTTGAAGTTTTAGTGAAAGTGAAAGTGAAGTCACTCAGTCATGTCTGACTCTTTGCGACCCAGTGGACTGTAGCCCACTAGGCTCCTCCATCCATGGGATTCTCCAGGCAAGAGTACTGGAGTGGGTTGCCATTTCCTTAGGGGCACACAAATGTAAAAACAACTGCTTTGACTCAAATAGTAAATCCAGGCTAAAGTGTCATCATTTTTATGATCAATTAAAGTTAACCAACATTTTTGAGCCCCTGCTTTTGTACTTGACCCTTTGGGAAGGAATGTTAAGTTGTACACACACACCTTAGTTATGGAAAGGCAATTTTCCTTTGGCAAGATGTGTGGCAAACAATTAGAAATCAGTGTCCTGGGATATGGTGGCTTTCCCCCCTTAAGAACCACATTTCTATTTCTTGCTAATCCACCTCTCATTAGAAATGTGTATAGGAAAGAAGAGCTGGGTCCCTTAGCTCAGGGTTAGAGATGGTAGACAGAACACAGGAAGAGAATCAATGGTGGACAGCAGGAGTAGAAAAGAAAAATGGGGAGCTGGGAATTGGAAAGGAGAAAAGACAGTGTACAAAGAAAATCAATCCTCCCAATTGTGACATGTGAGGAGAAGGAACCAAGCTGTAAAAATGGAAAGTGAGGACCTCAGATTCAATCAATCGAATGCCAGGTGGATAAGGCTTTAAAAAAAATGAGGCTATTATCGCTGAAGTTCATTTGACAGAGCTTATGTGTAAGAGTTAAGTGATGATCACTCTTGTCTAAAATCATAAAATGAGGTGCCAATGTGATTTATCACTCTGCTCGTCTAATAAACCCCAACTTTAGGAAGCATCTGTAAATTTGGATCTGACTCTAAAAACTCTTGGTATGTCATTGCTGATTAGTCCATCTTTGGCATATAGTAGACATTCAATAGGTGTTGGTTAATTAGATTGGACCACTGCAGACCTACTTAACTTATGTTTTCATGAGGTTCGAGGATTCCAAGCTAGAGAAAAATACATTTTCCTCCTTATCCTTTTATTTCCTTGAACATGAGACTCTCAATTAAGACCCCTCCAGTCTATGTACAGGTCTTTCTCTAGTTATGATGGGATTATGTCACAAGAAATTCACTGTAAGTTGAAAATGTCATTAAATCCCCCAAAATTCACTTAGTACACTTAACCTACTGAACATCAGAGCTTAGCCTAGCCTTAAACCTGCATAACACACATTTGCCTACAGTTGGGCAAAATCATCTCTCATAAAGCCTATTTCATAATAAAGGGTTGAACAGCTCATGTAATTTCTTAGATACTGTACTGAAGGTGAAAAACAGGGTGGTTGTGTTTGTGTCATTTATCCTTGTGATGGAGTGGCTGGTTGGGAGCTGTGCTTCAGCCACTGCCAAGAACAAGAGTATTACACACAGTCCAGGGAAAAGATCACCCTTGGAAGTTCAAAATACATATATGACCTTTTCTACCGTCATAAGTTGTTAGTGACTGTAGATAACTTAATAATTGCTAGTACTTATTTAATGGTTGTTTTGGGCACATGTGTCTTGAGACATCCACATGTCAGTCAATCCTTGCAACATAACTGAGCACATAATTAGGTACTTAAAAGATGGAGAAAGTAAAATTCAAGGAGGCTGCCTTTAGACAGGGTTAGTAACTTGGCAAAAGTCACACATAGCTAGTGAGTTGCATATGCTTTTCTTTAATTATTTAGCAGAAAGGACACTAGGAAGTTGATCTTTATAATCACCTTTGTCTGAGTGGTTTAGGGTCAAAAGAAAATGTGTGCAGTGTAGGTAAGTTATCATAAAGCATAAACACTGTTGGCAGTGACCTTAAAAGCAGATGGAGTGGCTCAGACAGAGGCTTTCAGATGCTTCTCATGACAACCAGAGCAAGAAATGCATTTTACATTTTAATATATACACACATGTGCACACGCACACATGCATGATCACACATCATGCTGATACACATAATTGAAATAAAACTTTCACTAAGCAGTGCCTCACCATCACTATGTGAAGTGAAAGTGAGGTCAATCATTTGTGTCCGACTCTTTGCCACCCCATGGACTGTCGCCTACCAGACTCCTCCATCCATGGGATTCTCCAGGCAAGAGGACTGGAGTGGGGTGCCATTTCCTATATGTGATGCACATTAATATTTTCTGTTCAGTTATCTTCTCCTCTGTTATATTCTATTCTACTCCAGTGTTTAAAGGGCTGGTTAGGACACAATTACTTGACCTTACTACACACTAATAGGTTATGATACACAGCTGGGAAACCCCTGAGCTAGAAAGCAATACACATAGTAGAAGGAGCATGGACCTTTGATTCAGACAGTTGTGGGGCTTGAATCCTAGGCTGCTCTTCTATTAACTGTGTGGGCTAAAGCAAGCAGTGTCTTCTGCGAACCTTCTCATCCATAAAAGGGGGATAATAACACTTACTTCAGAGGGTTATAGAGAAGAATGAGCAGTGAATATAGGCACCAACCCTAGCACCTAGCATGTCCCCCAGAAGGATGGTGACAGCTGTGAAATGATGCACTTAAGAACGTAGAGTGCTGGTCCTAGCACCAGCTATCAGTGTGAGTTTACATAAGCAATTTTTTAAATTGTCTCCCTAACTCATGCAATTCCTTTAAGCCTCATTATATTCATTTTTTTTTTAAAAATAGGAGAAATAGTAGTACCTAACCTACAGGGTTGTTTCAGAATTAAATGTGATAACATATGAAAAACTCTTAGCACCGCACCTGGTGCTTAGTACATGCTCAATAAACTATTATTGGCTGTAGTAGCTGTTGAACAAATACATCTATTATTACTGTCCATGTAAAGCTAGTCTAAACTCCCCAAATTAGGTTACAATATCTGTTTTGATGATACAGACTCAGGGTTGTGTGCATACATATGCATATGTGTGTGTGTTAAATCAGAACTGCTGTTTACTTTTTTAAATTTTTAACCAGTATTTTCTAGAGGCCAAAACAAACCTGACTGCTGCAGGGGAAATCATTTTAGTAAAGAAAGGTTAGCTCCAAACTGGGTTCCCTCTCCTTGTTCTTCTTTTAAAGTATTTCCACAAAATCCAGTTTTTGGCTTGACATTAAAGGCTTATTTTCATGCTAAAATGGAAACTCCAGTACTTTGGCCCCCTCACGCGAAGAGTTGACTCATTGGAAAAGACTCTGATGCTGGGAGGGATTGGGGGCAGGAGGAGAAGGGGACAACAGAGGATGAGACGGCTGGATGGCATAACGGACTTGATGGACGTGAATCTGAGTGAACTCCAGGAGATGGTGATGGACAGGGAGGCCTGGCATGCTGCGATTCATGGGGTCGCAAAGAGTCAGACATGACTGAGTGACTGAACTGAACTGAACTGAGACTTCACACACACACACACACACACACACACACACAAAGAATAAAAAAGAAAAAAAAGAACATGACTCTAGACACTTACACAGTGGGAAGTGAATTGAATTTTTAGGTCAGCTAAAGAACTCTGTGTCAAAAAAAAAGAACTCTGTGTCAAGGTCCCTTGCCCAAAGCCTTACTCCCTCCCACTTATGAGCCAGTCTCAGGGGATTCATGCTCTGTGTAATCCCCTCCTCCTATTGGGTGCTGCTGCTGCTACTAAGTTGCTTCAGTCATGTCCGACTCTGCACAACCCCGTAGATGGCTGCCTACCAGGCTCTTCCATCTTTGGGATTCTCCAGGCAAGAACACTGGAGTGAGTTGCTATTTCCTTCTCCAATGCATGAAAGTGAAAAGTGAAAGTGAAGTTGCTCAGTCATGTCTGACTCCTAGAGACCCCATGGACTGCAGCCCACCAGGCTCCTCTGACCATGGGATTTTCCAGGCAAGAGTACTGGAGTGGGTTGCCATTGTCTTCTTCATTTCGCCTATTGAGTGACTCACTTCTAACCAAGACAACAAAGTGAAAAACACTGTGTGTGACTCAGAGAGCAGGTCAGAAGAGCAATGTGTTATTGCCCCTCTCTCTTCTGAATCCCTTGCTCGGTGAGAAGCCAGCTGCCATATTGTGCCCAATAGCAAGTTCCATGTAACAGAGATGACTGAAGGCAGGAGAACAAGGGGACGACAGAGAATGAGATGGTTGGCTGGCTTCACCAACTCAACGGAGACAAGTTTGAACAAACTCCGGGAGATGAAGGACAGGGAAGCCTGGCATGCTGCGGTCTGTGGGGTTGCAAAGAGTCAGACAAGACTGAGCGACTGAACACAACAACTCACGTACGTGAGATTGGAAGCTGATCCTGCAGCTTGTTCAAAGACCACAGTCCCAACCAATAGCTTGACTGTGACTTCACCAGATACCCTGAGCCAGCGTGACCCATGAAGCCGCTCCCAGATTGAGGACTCTCAGAACCTGAGAACGAATAACTTTTTTCAGGGTGCTAAGCTTTGGAGATAATTTGTTGTATGGTGAACCACACTACCCTTGAATCTTGCTTTCCATAGCTTCTCTGTGTTACATCAGTCAGTTCACTTTTCACTCAACAATCCCCTCATTCATTCCATGAACCTTTATGAGCCATTCATCATGTGTTAGGCAAAGTAATGACCTTCAGATCCTAACTTGAAGGAGCTTACTGTCCTTATAGTGGTGGGAATACAATGCTGCTAAGTCACTTCAGTCATGTCCAACTCTGTGTGACCCTATAGATGGCAGCCCACCAGGCTCCCCCGTTCCTGGGATTCTCCAGGCAAGAACACTGGAGTGGATTGCCATTTCCTTCTCCAATGCATGAAAGTGAAAAGTGAAAGGGAAGTCGCTCAGTTGTGTCTGACTCTTCGCGACCCCATGGACTGCAGCCCACCAGGCTCCTCTGTCCATGGGACTTTCCAAGCAAGAGTACTGGAGTGAGGTGCTAGCGCCTTCTCTGGGGAATACATTGAGCAGACTAAAAATTAAAAGGCAAGTGGCATGCTAAATGCTACCATGTGGTTTTGTTTAGAAGGCTTTGGGAACTCAAAGGAGGGAATGAGGACTTCCAGACTGACCAGATGAGAACAGGATGAAACAGGAAGGGAATAGCACTTCGGCCTTCATACCAAGGTGTGGTAGCTTTTTAATGGGTCACCCACCGTGGCCAGGCTCACTACATCCCCCAGAATTCCCTTTCTGCTCATCCTAAGATGAGCCACAAAGGAGATTATTGCTGCAGGCGGAAGGGACGTAGCAGCCAGTCTGTAGTGTATACACGTTGATGCTGATCAGCTAACTCACCTTGTTGGTGTGAAGCAAGCGGCTGGGCTTGCAGCGTCTCTACCTTCCCCTTCGTACTCCTTTACCTTACTCTGACTTCTGTCTTTGGTGTGTACGTCTAGCTCTGTGATAAAAAGCTTTGGCTTTGGAAGGATACTCTCATCACCAAAGTCAGAGGCAAGAGCATACAGGGTTTCAGCCCTTCTTTGTTTTGGGGGTGTCAGCCTTCTTGCCTGTTTGAAGCTCCAGTCTTGGCTGTAAAGACAGCAGCCTAATAGATACAGTTCTACCACCGCAGATAGTGTGTAATCCAGTTCCCTGTGACAGACATGAGAGACAATGTGAACAGGTGAAATGAGAAAACGCCTTCAAGGCAGAGGGAATAGCATGAACAATATGGAAGTGAAAGGTAGGAGTAATAACCACGGGCACACTATTGGTATTGACCCATCAGAATAAATGCTGGCCCAAGCACTGGCCGGTCAGAATGAAGCAGGGTCCTCAAGGGGCCTGATTGTGTCTCCTTCAGCTACTAGATTATGGAGACTATTTGAGAAGTCTGCGTGGCTCCTGTGGTTGTGAAGGCATTTGAAGGTCTATCAGAGATGCAATCTTACCAACTAGAATACAAATGTTTTACTATTCCAATAACTGGTACTATCATACTGGTGCATTCTAGCTATATGGCCACTAGGAAAGAATATGTGGGGCAAGTGTGATGAGGAACACATTTTTCAATGTGACTTGGACATTGGCTGATTTGGTATGTAGTCTTCAACCCCAGTAAAGTCAATGGAACTGGTGAAACTGATTTAACTGGTTGTGTCTTACGTGGCCATAGTCACAGTAACAATTAAAACTGTTCTGTGGAAAAATGGGATTTAATCCAGTGACAGAATACCAGGACACTATTTCTCCACTCAGTGAGGGTTCATGAAACAGAAATTTTAGCCTCTGTTCTGCTGTTGACACATTTTACATTAGACAAGTCACTTACCACAACCCATCCTGCAGCCAGAAGGTGGTGACTTTATTTGGTCTTTCCTCTCTGTGGTTTTCTGGGATTCTGGAATATGTTTCCATTCTTGAAAACTATGGCCAATGTGCCCTTCAATTCTGGAGCAAAGATAAATTTCACCGAAGAAGCAAGCTCTGTTTTGCACTGTCTCATAACTAGGATTTGGCAATTATTTCCTATGAGTTGATCCATCATTGTCCTGCCTTCTCAAGAGAGCATCACCGCTGTGCTGTTTTCTCTCCTGTTGATTGATCTCTTAGCAAACCACTTACCAGGTATTCATTTTATATCCTGTAATGTCTCCTAGTATTTAGAATGCTTTATACAGCAGATGCCTAATAAATACTTATTTCATGTATCCCTTTGGTAAATTTTCCATCTCCAAATGAAAGTCAAGCAGGACTTTCTAAACTGAAATGTGTAAGCATTTGGATTGTGTAGAGCTCTGTCTCAGTCTCCTTTCTACTAGCATGAATAATTAAGAATAGAGTTGGACCCCCGTGTGTGCATGCCCATAATAGTATTTGTGAGCATATAATAATGGTGTAGGAATTCAGTTTTCTTGCTTCAAGTGAAAAAACAGCTTTGTTCAGTGATGATAAGTAAGAATATCAAAGAACACTTCAGTTTCCTTAAAGCCAGTGATGTCTCTTAGATAAGCTCAGACTATCAGAAATTAGTATTTTTCATTAAAATAAGTTTTAATTGTAAACAGAAAAATAATATGTCAATACTGAAATACTTTAAATAGTCCTCCCATTGGAGAGTTAGGATAGTTGAACTTAATTTACACACATTTGAAGCCCACCTTCACTGATAAATATGTCACCATTGAACTCACTGTCATTTTGGGAAATGAGAAATATAGGTTGAACCAGTTCTAGGGAAAACTAAATAGGAAAACACTGGACTGTGGTTAAAAACAAACTTTGAAATCTAAACGAAAAGTGGATATGTTGACTAACAAAACGGTAGTGTTTGAATGCAAATGCTGAGAATTGGGGATTTTAAATACAGATTCTTTCCTCTCGAGCAATTGAATTAGTAGAAAAATTTTAAAAAAATACCAGAAATGACTAAAAACAAAAGTCTAAAGGCTTTAAAAATTACTACAAAGCAAGTTTTCTTCTTAACTCTGGAAAATTGTCCTGAAAATGATGAGATAGGTTTTTGACATTTTCTGCTTGTCTTGTTTTCCTGTTTAGCAAATATATACTTAATTATATCTGAATATACTTACTGCAGTTAGAGGTGAAAAAAATGAACATTTTAGCATGACTTTATGAAGTATACCAAGCAAAAGAGAATAAGAAGAATTTTTCCTCTCCAATCTATTTCTCTGAGACCCCCGTGTGTGCATGCCCATAATAGTATTTGTGAGCATATAATAATGGTGTAGGAATTCAGTTTTCTTGCTTCAAGTGAAAAAACAGCTTTGTTCAGTGATGAGTAAGTAAGAATATCAAAGAACACTTCAGTTTCCTTAAAGCCAGTGATGTCTCTTAGATAAGCTCAGACTATCAGAAATTAGTATTTTTCATTAAAATAAGTTTTAATTGTAAACAGAAAAATAATATGTCAATACTGAAATACTTTAAATAGTCCTCCCATTGGAGAGTTAGGATAGTTGAACTTAATTTACACACATTTGAAGCCCACCTTCACTGATAAATATGTCACCATTGAACTCACTGTCATTTTGGGAAATGAGAAATATAGGTTGAACCAGTTCTAGGGAAAACTAAATAGGAAAACACTGGACTGTGGTTAAAAACAAACTTTGAAATCTAAACGAAAAGTGGATATGTTGACTAACAAAACGGTAGTGTTTGAATGCAAATGCTGAGAATTGGGGATTTTAAATACAGATTCTTTCCTCTCGAGCAATTGAATTAGTAGAAAAATTTTAAAAAAATACCAGAAATGACTAAAAACAAAAGTCTAAAGGCTTTAAAAATTACTACAAAGCAAGTTTTCTTCTTAACTCTGGAAAATTGTCCTGAAAATGATGAGATAGGTTTTTGACATTTTCTGCTTGTCTTGTTTTCCTGTTTAGCAAATATATACTTAATTATATCTGAATATACTTACTGCAGTTAGAGGTGAAAAAAATGAACATTTTAGCATGACTTTATGAAGTATACCAAGCAAAAGAGAATAAGAAGAATTTTTCCTCTCCAATCTATTTCTCTGGAATAACCATAAGTTGTTCTATTGATATTGAGCCATTTTTCAATACTTCACCTTCCAGCATTACCATGAATAAATCTCTCCTCTTGTTATAAGAAGGAATTCATCATTTCCTTTATCTTTCTTAACCACATCCAATTCTTCATTTATTCACTTACACATACAACTTGGTGTATATAGTTCATAATTCTTAGCAAACTTCCCACTCCCCAATAGAAAAAGTCTCAATCTATGCCAGGACTCTTTAGCCAGAATTGGCCTTCTGTGTCCTTGTTTTGCCTGCTGTCAATTCCTTTCATGGAAAGCACCCCAGAAGCTTTATTCATTATCATTCTGAGTCATTTCTCTACCATGGGGGTCGCTCTAATGCGATTTATAGTTAGTTCTTCCCTAGTTCTTTACATCAAGTCCTCCTGTTAGTGGTAAGGATAAGTGAGCCAATTGGAAAAGGTTTTGAACCCTCAGTGAATTTCATCCTAAAATATACCAAAATGCTATAATCTGTATGCAATTTTCATTAAGAACTTCCACCACCTGCTTGCTGAAGCCACAGCACAGCTCCACTCATAATCACCATGCAGGGGGCAGCATTAGTTAACGTCATTAGACAAATGTTGAGATTTTCTTTTGCGTGTTCATTAGCTCCAGGTGGCAAGAAACTGCTAGACATAGGTGAGGAACTGAGGGAGGGGGTGACTGAGGATTATGCATCATTTAGTCATTCAACTTTCTGAGCATCCTTGAAAAACCAAAGAGGCTAATAGAGGAGTAATTTTCTGTTTTTTTTTTTTTTTTTCTTCTTCTTCAGATACTTCAGGATCAGTTCTGGTTTCCAAATAGAGGGTGATCTTTACTAGCTGGGGTATAAGGCAAGTCACTTAACCTCTCTGTCTCTCAGATTCCTCATCTATAAGAACAGGGATGATAATTTTATCTGTCTCATAGAGTTGGCATGAAAATTAAATGTGTTAACACGGATAAAGCATTCTGAATAGAGCCTGGTTACTGCAATCATCATCACCATCATCATTTGCTAACTCTGCATTAACATCGTTCATGTATACACACTGGGGAGCCCACAGTGCCCAAAATAGAATTGCAGAGAATGATCTGACTGAAGCACAGCAGCTTCTCTTGTCCTTTCTTTTCTAAATCTACACTTTTGGAGCACTTCCTAAGTGCCAGTCATTATGCTAAGCTCTTTGCAAACATTTTCTCATGCAAACCTCACAACAAGCCTAATAGGATAGACACTATTATAATTTCCATTTTATAGATGAGGCAATTGGAGAAGTTAGTTTGCTTATAGATTACGATTCACAGAATCTAAGAAGAGAATGGACTTATTTCAAATTAACTTTGTTTAAGGTGTTGTATTGGAGAAGGCAATGGCACTCCACTCCAGTACTCTTGCCTGGAAAATCCCATGGGCAGAGGAGCCTGGTGGGCTGCAGTCCATGGAGTCGCTAAGAGTCAGACACGACTGAGCGACTTCACTTTCATGCATTGGAGGAGGAAATGGCAACCCACTCCAGTGTTCTTGCCTGGAGAATCCCAGGGACAGGGGAGCCTGGTGGACTGCTGTCTATGGGGTTGCACAGAGTCAGACACGACTGAAGCGACTTAGCAGCAGCAGCAGCAGCAAGGTGCTGTATGGGCTTCCCTCAGGGCTCAGACAGTAAAGAGTCTGCCTGCAGTGCAGGAAACCTGGGTTCAATCCCTGGGTTGGGAAGATCCTCTGCAGGAGGGCATAGCAACCCACTCCAGTATTTTCTGGAGAATGCCCATGGACAGAGGAGCCTGGTGGGTTACACTCCACGGGGTTGCAAAGAGTCAGACATGACTGAGTGACTAAATACATGCACAAGGTGTTATATAGATAAGGATTCCCAGGGGGCTCAGTGGTAAAGAATCTACCCACCAAGCAGGAAACATGGGTTCGATCCCTGGGTTGGAGATCAAACCAGTCAATCAATCAACCCTGACTATCATTGGAAGGACTGATATTGAACCTGAATTCCAATACTTTGAGTGCTGTATGGGCTTCCCTCAGGGCTCAGACAGTAAAGAGTCTGCCTGCAGTGCAGGAAACCTGGGTTCAATCCCTGGGTTGGGAAGATCCTCTGCAGGAGGGCATAGCAACCCACTCCAGTATTTTCTGGAGAATGCCCATGGACAGAGGAGCCTGGTGGGTTACACTCCACGGGGTTGCAAAGAGTCAGACATGACTGAGTGACTAAATACATGCACAAGGTGTTATATAGATAAGGATTCCCAGGGGGCTCAGTGGTAAAGAATCTACCCACCAAGCAGGAAACATGGGTTCGATCCCTGGGTTGGAGATCAAACCAGTCAATCAATCAACCCTGACTATCATTGGAAGGACTGATATTGAACCTGAATTCCAATACTTTGGCCATCTCATAAAAAGAGATGACCTATTAGAAAAGATCCTGATGTTGGGAAAGATTGAAAGCAAAAGGAGAAGGGGGCAGTAGAGGATGAGATGGTTAGTTAGCATCCCTGACTCAATGAACAGGAATTTGAACAAACTCCAGGAGATAGTGGAGGACAGAGGAACCTGGCATGCTGCAGTCCATGGGAACACAAAGAGTTAGACATGACTGAGTGATGGAACAAAATCCACATGAAGGAGTTAAGGTTCAGGGAAGTTAACAACTCCAGCCAAGTTCACACAGCCAGTTGTGATGAGCCAGGTCCAGACTATTTGCAGGAAAACTTGTGCTGCAAAATGTGCTGCTTTTTATCTTAATATTATTTTACATAATTAATAGATCTCTTTAAGCATGAAAATACTTAAACTATGTATGCTTTACTTTCAAAAAAGCAAGAAAGTTCCAGAAAAACATCTACTTCTGCTTTATTGACTATGCCAGAGCCTTTGACTGTGTGGATCACAACAAATTGGAAAATTCTGAAAGAGATGGGAATCCCAGACCACCTGACCTGCCTCTTGAGAAATCTGTATGCAGGTCAAGAAGCAACAGTTAGAACTGGACATGGAACAACAGACTGGTTTCAAATTGGGAAAGGAGTACTTCAAGGCTGTATATAGTCACTCTGCTTATTTAACTTATATGCAGAGTATAGCATTCGAATGCTGGGCTGGATGAAGCGCAAACTGGAATCAAGATTGCCAGGAGAAATATCAATAACCTCAGATATGCAGATGACACTACCCTTATGGTAGAAAGTGAAGAAGAACTAAAGAGCCTCTTGATAACTGTGAAAGAGGAGAGTGAAAAAGTTGGCTTAAAGCTCAGCATTCAGAAAACTGAGATCATGGTACCTGGTCCCATCACTTCATGGGAAATAGATGGGGAAACAATGGACACAGTGTCAGGCTTTATTTTTCTGGGCTCCAAAATCACTGCAGATGGTGACTGCAGCCATGAAATTAAAAGACGCTTACTCCTTGGAAGAAAAGTTATGACCAACCTAGACAGCATATTACAAAGCAAAGACATTATTTTGCCAACAAAGATCTGTCTAGTCAAAGCTATGGTTTTTCCAGTAGTCATGTATGGATGTGAGAGTTGCTCTATAAAGAAAGCTGAGCACTGAAGAATTGATGCTTTTGAGGTGTGGTGTTGGAGAAGACTCTTAAGAGTCCCTTGGACTCCAAGGAGATCCAACCAGTCCATCCTAAAGGAAATCAGTCCTGAGTATTCATTGGAAGGACTGATGCTAAAACTGAAGCTCCAACACTTTGGCCATCTGATGCGAAGAACTGACTCCTTGGAAAAGACCCTGATGCTGGGAAAGATTGAAAGTGTGAGGAAAAGGGGGCAGCAGAAGATGAGATGGCTGGATGGCATCACCGACTCAATGGACATGAGTGTGAGTAAGCTCCGAGAGTTGGTGATGGACAGGGAGACCTGGCGTGCTGCAGTCTTATGGGGTCGCAAACACATGACTGAGTGACTGAACTGAACTGACGCATTATTTTCAGAGCCAGCTGGCTCCAGCTTCTTCAGCAAGGAACTCATATACTTAAAAGGAAAATTAATTGAAGGGAGTAAGATACTTGGGTTGGTTTTTTAATTGAATTTAAAATTAAGAACAATTGTTTTAAGTGAGCAATATCTTAAGATGACATTAAAAGCATACCCCAGAAGCCACAAATATGGTAATAAAAGGTTTACAGTGTCTGTGTTACCCGACATTCTTCAATCCGACGTTTTCTCTAGCATTTATAACTAGCATGGATCTGAGAGAAATTAACAGTCTTCTTTCAGCTCATCTAAAACTTGTGTTTTAAACCTGAATTCCTGTAGGCAGGGAGGA